>JARPMR010000025.1:18447395-18691676 GCA_029955525.1 Oeneis ivallda
GCTGTACACCAGTGATTTCTATTGAAGAATTCAATGGTTCAGTACTACCATGATTATTATTAGTCAAACCAGATGAACTATCTAAGAACACCACTGTGTTTTCGCACTTAGTATCATCATGTGACATATCTCCTTTTATAAATTGATTTTCTAAGAATGTAACATGCCTTGCTCTTATACATTTGCTCGGACATGTAGGATCTATCAGCCTGTAGCCCTTTGTTACATCACAATATCCTACAAAAATGTAACGTTTGCTTCTTGGTTCCAGTTTTCTACTATTATTTACCATAGCATAAGCTATACAACCAAAAATACGTAAATGTTTAACATTTACCTTTTTCGAAGACCATTTTTCTTCCGGAGTAGTCCCCATAACGGCTTTTGTTGGTGTACGATTTTTCAAATATACAGCTGTATTAGCTGCCTCAGCCCAATACTGCTTGCTCAACCCAGCATCTTCAAGCATACAGCGAGTCTTGTCCATAATGGTCCTGTTGGCCCTCTCTGCCACTCCATTTTGCTCACTGCAATGTGGAACCGTAGTTTGGTGTTTGATCCCACAGCTGCTCAGGTACTTCTGAAATTCAGTACTCATGTATTCACCGCCGTTATCACTTCTAATCATTTTTATTTTCTTACCAGTTTCATTTTCCACAAGAACTTTGAATAATTTAAATTTTTCAAAAACTTCAGACTTCGCCTTAAGAAAATAAATGAATGTTTTTCTAGTGAAGTCATCTATGAAAATTAGAAAATATAGCGCACCATTCAAAGATGGTACTTGCATGGGACCACACACATCTGTATGAATTAATCCTAAAACCTCACGTGCTCTATTATAACTTTTCTTAGGAAATGGTAATTTTGTTTGTTTTCCTTTAATACAAGCAATACAAGGATTAAAACAAGAATTATCAAAATCCATACCTGTTACCAATCCATCCTTCATTAGGTGCATACTTCTCAAGTTGAGATGGCCGAGCCTTTTGTGCCAAACCTCCTGTGAAGCCTTGCTGTCATCAGATCCATGTGACATCTCATTTCCTGACTCACACTCCTCAGACAACCTACTCACCAAGTTCATGGCAACCTTTGACCTTACCTCACAGCTTGATTCCCTATTCATAATGTCAAGTACATACACTCCATTATGATTAGTAGCAGTAGCAATTAATTCCCTACCATCTAGTATCTTACACCCTTTTGGACTAAATGTAACACTATAACCTTTCCTATTTAATTCACTAACTGATAATAAACTTGCAGAAAGCTTAGGAATATAGTAAACATTACTTATTATTCGGCATGTGATGATGCACAGCATCTGTGAGATCACGTGCTACTTCCCTTTTAATCCTGTTAAGCTATCAGCCAATCATTAGACACTTCCGGTTGTTGTTTGTCACGTGGTCACAGGTATGGCGGCGCTCGCCGCGCTTTGCTCATAGCGTCGTTACTTCCCGGTTTGAAAACACGTTTTCACCGAATTTTAGAATCAGTGAAATTATTTTAGTGTAAATGCTGTAAATAAATAAATTCTAAAATAGTGAATTTGAGTGTAATTACCGTAAAGTTTCGTTTAATGTGTGTTTTATCGGACTTCTAAATGAAATTATGGACAATTCCTGTGTGGATAACGTGAAACACATCGCCACGTGGCATCGTTATCACCACCGCTGGCACCAAGGCTGGGGCTTCTACCGGAAGCCAGCGTCGTTGGGGCGCTACGGATCACGAGTCCATTAATTTTGGATCGCAGGGTCGGGCACCGAAGTAAAGCGAGGTAAAAGGGAGAAATCTCGGTAAGTCAGCCAGTTTTCTTCTATATATGGAGTCTGGTCAGCTGAGTCAGCACGTTGACCGACATTTTTGAGAAGCAATGTTTTTCTCGTATTGTGCAACCGGCTCCGGCGATATTGTTTAGTGATAATACACACAGTTTTGTCCGTGCACGCTACCGTCACTTTCGTTCGCAACGAGCGTAGCTATACCCCTGTGTATACTATCTTTATGTCGCGCGCTCTGTGCCGCCGCCATTATCTATTTCGTCTGTGCTATGCCAGCGCAGATGCTACGCTATGACTAGTACGAATATACGATTGAATAACCTTTTGCCTCATCCTGGTAATATCGATTAACTAAATGAAATTTAAAGAAGGCTTAGTTAGGCGTAGTTTATATTAACACTTGCAATAGAAAGATACAAAAATACCTCGTGCGTACTCAGAGCTTTTCTTACGATTTTAAGAATCTGCTTGTAATTTTACAAAAATTGATGATGATGATGTAAATTGTACTTGCCACTATCTTAACCTCCCTCGACAATATTTGTGATACGATAGAATACGATACGTTTCCCTGGATAGATGCTTAGTTTAAGCATTACGGGGGGGGGGGGGGGGGGGAGCAACTGAATAATATGTAACAGTGTTGCAACCAATTCTTGGCAAGACTGGCATGCATCTATGCTCTGGAGCTTGAGGATATACATGAGTCTAAACCTCTTACCTACCTACTTACCTAACTTATTGAGGATATAAATGTGTTCTCGCTGGAATGTAGGTATATTCTATTTCTACTAAGTGCTAGCACCTCAGAGAATGACTTCTTGTTGAAGGATCTCGATGAGAGGTTAAGCAGTTTATGAATGAATGAAACCTAGAATGTTGGAGACTGCTTTGTTGGTTCTAATAGGCCATCGCTGCCATTTGTAATGCTTTGCTAGTCGAACGTATCTATGTTCAATGTGAACAAAATCTGTAACTATTTGTTGAGTGGTTGCTTTTCGATCCTAATACGCAACGCCAAAATTTGTAATGCCCTTTCGGTTTCCATTTTCCTTATAACCACTAAACTATAATTGGGATGCCTTTAAAACAAAAGTGAATAGGCATCTTCTAGGCAAGCGCGCTTCTTCTCGGGGTGCATCCTCACTTGCAATGGCAAGTCATGCTGCCAGCTCATGCTGCCAGTCAAGCTGTCATGGCATTCGGGGATCTGCGTAAGATACCTCCGAGTTACAAATATCTTTTTGAATTCAATGACAATCAAGTGATCATGGTTACAGTTGCGGTTGTAAGTCACGAATAAGTTACATAAATAAAAATAAATATTTTTGTGGGGATCTGCGTAAGATACCTCCGAGTTACAAATATCTTTTTAAATTCGATGACGATCAGGTGATCATGGTTACAGTTGCGAATATAAGTCATGAATAAGTTACATAAATAAAAATAAAATCTTTTGTGGGGATCTGCGTAAGATACCTCCTAGTTACGAATATGTTTTTGAATTCGATGATGATTTAATTGTAAGTCATGAATAAGTAACATAAATAAAAATAAAAACTTTTGTGGGGATCTGCGTAAGATACCTCCGAGTTACAAATATCTTTTTGAATTCGATGACAAATCAAGTGATCATGGTTACAGTTGCGGTTGTAAGTCATGAATAAGTTACATAAATAAAAATAAAAACTTTTCTGGGGATCTGCGTAAGATACCTCCGAGTTACGAATATCTTTTTGAATTCGATGATGATTTAATTGTATGTCACGAATAAGTTACATAAATAAAAATAAAAACTTTTGTGGGGATCTGCGTAAGATACCTCGTAGTTACGAATATCTTTTTGAATTCGATGATGATTTCATTGTAAGTCATGATTAAGTTACCTAAATAAGATAAAACCTTTTTGGGGATCTGCGTAAGATACCTTAAGTTCAAATATCTTTTTGAATTCGATGATGATTAGGTGATCATGATTACAGTTGTGGTTGTAAGTCCTAAATAAGTTACATGAATACTAGTAAAAACTTTTGTGGGGATCTGCGTAAGATACCGCCGAGTTACAAATATCTTTTTGAGTTTGATGATGATCAGTTAGTGATTATGGTTAAAGTTGCGGTTGTATATATAAGAAATGGGTGGCGTGGACAGGTGGGTCCGTTTTCGGCCAATGACTCGCAGCCATCGCAGCTCGAGTTTTTCGGAGGCTGCCTCTGAGCGTATCGGAGGCAGTGGTAGTTGCTTTGGGCTCCGAAGGCCCTTCTCTATATAAGGGAATGCGACTACCATTTACCTCCTAACTTATAATTATTCTTGTCCAGTTTGCTCCCATATCCTGCCTAGCTTTGAAACCACCAAATTCATGAGGGTCAGTTGCTCTTGCAACAGGTGGTATGAATATGTGGGTCCAACTTTGGTATTTGCGCTGGATAGGGTTGGAAAGAAATGATAAGAACAAGTATCACAATCGAACGATCTAACCAGTCCTTTCACACTGGAAGGCGGCAAATCAATGCCACGAGTACCTCAAAAACATGACTCATAAAAAGCAACGAATCTTTTGAAAATGTTAAGGAAAGGACAGCACAACAGGTGCCTCGCGGTCATTTCAACCCGAGTTTCACTGGGGCTGCCTCTGAGCGTATCGGAGGCAGTGGCAGCTGCTTAGGGCTCCGAAGGCCCTTTCTCAATGTGATGATGAGAATGCGACTGCCATTTACCTCCTAACCTACTCTTGTCTAATCTTGTCTAATCTTTTCGCGGGTTTGAAACCCCGGATAATAAATGCATTTACTGCAGATGATAGACAAAAAGAGAAATTTTTGAATCTGGTGATCTAAGATCGGAACACGAGGGTGCAGGTTCTTTCCGACAATATGTCTCAACAAGGAAGGACCATGGCCGGAACATACCTATTTCCAACCTAGAGTGTCTCAAGACAAGACCATTGAACACACTTGCCTTCTGAAAACCACTGAACGGTAAAGTTGGTCATGTCATGAATATATTTTAATCTGGGCGTCATGGAGTCTTAACGGTGATTCCTTCGACAGTTTTACAATTATTAATTACAGTATCCGACCGAAGGTCGATTTCGGGCCGAAGCCAATCGGCTATCGTCACAATCAACCTTCGACCAAGGCTGAAGTTTGATTAACTCTAAAAATTCCGCTCCAGCTTAAAGTGAATACCTTCTAACGGGTATAATGTTATCGAATGGCATTGTATTAATTTAATTTTTAGTCTTCTTATTCCTTTAAGAGAAATAGTTTGTCTCACTACCTTATGACACTTGTCTGTGTTGCCAACTTTTAGTCAGGTTAATTTAACTTGAGTTCACATTTCCAAGTAAAACAAGTGCTCAAAGCAATCTCTCTTCGGAGTCCAAAAGCAGAGCAATCTTCGACTTGGGACCCCAGTGACATATTTGCCAAATATTCTTTCAAATAGAGTGACTTTGTTTGATGTGCTACATAAACTGGCCTCTCACTTTACACTTTTGATCTCGTCGTGTTAAAAGCCCATTCAGGGTGATGACAATGTAATACTAAGTCCGGTTCGAAAATTGATAAATAGGCAAAATGCTTACAGAGGGTAACCCAGAGTCACAATTGTTATTTGTTCATCGAAATAAAAGCGGAAACACGCAGCATTTGAGAATTAGATTGACGTATGGGCTTCGTCCGAAAGCGTGTCTACGCTCAGCCCTATAGTCTTTCTGCTACTTAGAGACCTTATATAATGACCTCTTCAGGTTAGAAGAGTTCATTCTAAGTCAGTTAGTTATAATAAATGACATTGATGATATTTATATAAAAATGATTCACGGAATGTCTGAAAGTTGGTCTGAAATCACCTATTGAAGATGGTTTTTTCCCACAAAATTGGCTTCTCTAAGCCAAGTTATTACTTAAATACCTACTAATGTTAATAATAGACTTGTTTTGATGTGTTGATGTTAATAATAACAAATTATTTATTGGCCAATCAAATTTTAGCCAACCTTTTAACTGGGTAACAAAAGATCTGGTTTGGTATATAAAGTAACATATTGAATGCTGTCTGGAAGCTACAATTAGATTGCTACTTATTTGATGAGTACTTTCTATTTTGTTTTGGAAAAATCCTTATGATTTTTATATTTCAGATATGCTGTTACTTATTAATTTATTTTGAAATATAGATCACATCCTATTCTATGATATTATAATTTCCTTAGAATTATAATTTCTTCACATAGCGTCGTTTGTGGTCACCAGGAGATAATAAACACGTCTCTCACAGATGCTGTGCATCATCACATGCCGAATAATAGTGCAAGTTTTACAAATTAATAAAACTTGTATTATTTAGCAGAGATGATGCACAGCATCCAAATAAGGCCACCTGGTGTGAGACTTCTATGAGCAAAGCGCGGCGAGCGCCGCCATACCTGTGACCACGTGACAAACAACAACCGGAAGTGTCTAATGATTGGCTGATAGCTTAACAGGATTAAAAGGGAAGTAGCACGTGATCTCACAGATGCTGTGCATCATCTCTGCTAAATAATACAAGTTTTATTGTTTTGTAAAACTTGCACTATTGTCTTTAAACCATTTTTCAAATGTACTTTAACACTGCCAAATCCTTCAGTTTTTATTACCTCACCATTTGCAATATTCACTTCCATTGACTTTGTATACTGAAAATCAAACATATGTTCCTTGTTATTCGACATATGGTTTGTAGCGCCTGAGTCCACTATCCAGACATCATTTTTCACGCTCACTGACAAAGCAGCCAATAAAGATCTATCCTTTTGTGATGATGAAGTTTTCTTATTCTTCTGTGAGCTATTGTTAAAACTATTAGAGTTCATCGGACAGTCCTTTTTCATGTGGTATGGCTGTTTACACCGAAAACACCTATAAAACTTCTTTGCCGCTAGAGCATTAACACTACTACTAGGCTCTGATTTTTCATTTCGCCTTTGTTGCTCCTGTAAAAGTTTTGATTTCACAATTTCACTTGTAAGTTTCACATTAGAGTTTTCTAAAGCCATAATCATGGGGTCATAATCACTTGTCAAACCACTCAACATTATAACTGCCATAAATTCATCATCCAAAGGTGAACCTATATCCGCAAGCTGCTGTTCAAGCTCTGTAATTTTATTCAAGTAGCTTGCCATGTCCGCTCCCAACTTCATGCCAAACAAAGACCGTAATAATCCAAGCTTACGACATAAGCCTTTATCTTCATAAGCCATTTGTAATCGTGTCCAAGCTTGATATGGGGTTTCTGCTGTCCTCACATGCGCCAACGCCGACGGACCTACCGATAGGCATATTTTCGCCAAAGCCTTTGCATTCTTCTTTGCATCCTTGCACCCTTCCTCCGATAAGATGCTATCATAAAGATCTTCGTGCATTAATGTCATCTTCATTGTAAATTTCCAATTATTATAATCTTCGATCCCCTTCAACTTTTCAATAGGGATTCCGCCATTTACCAAAGACGACGACGACGCCATATTTTCTCAAAAATATGTATTTCTCGCACATCCCAAGAGTACTGGGACCCAAAACCTGTCGTTGGGTGCTGGTTTTTATGCAATTAAAATATAGATGCACTTGGATTATTGTTTTATTCTCAGATATACTACCATGGAACGTGCAATTAATTAATTTTTATACAACACAGTAAATTATCCAACCGTACCTACAGAGCAGAGTTGACCACAGACAAAGTAATCACTTCGTTTTTACCACAGAGACTGATACATAGACAAAGACTATAAAATCTTACGTTTATAAATCTAACACCCTAGCCGGCAACAAACGTCCGTAACGTTAAATTACAAAAAGCGTAAGATTTTTTCGTCACAGTCCTTGTTGTCTTCGTTTATTTTATACATTCCATCAATGCTTCGATGGCGCAGGGGTAAAAGAAGGAGTGATACTATCGGTTCAGAGGTTCGACTCCTGACTTCAGATAATTATTATTTATTTTATTTTTATTATTAATTTATTATTATTTATGATTTTATAATTAAAAAAGTAAAAAATTAAAAACAAATTACACTTGTTATTATATACATTTTATAAATCATTGTAAACAAAATAAAGGTGTTAAGATAATTTTGTAAAGTAATTTTTTGATTTTATCGATAAAAAAATCATGATAAAAATGTATACCCGAATAATTATTTTCTTTATACCTTGAATAGAACTTGAAATTAATATTTTTATAATCAGGAACTTCGTTCCTATCTGGTGTCCCACGACACTACAGGACTTTTTTGTTTGAAAGCGTATACTCCCCAGGTGGCCCTATATAATGTATAATAGTATGCCGGAAAGGCGATCCCATCGAGTGGGAGTGACTAACATTGAACAGCCATTATTAAAAAAATACCAATTGAAAACAAAAACAGATCTATTTTCGTTTTATAATGGCTTTATTTTATTTACCGATTGCCCTAGAAGTTCTTCGTCTCGTGCAATTTATAGTACAAGAGCCCATGATGTATAAAATAGGGAGTTACTTTAAAAAGTTTAAAGTACCTACGCTGACATTTTTATACGATTCAAATTAAATAAAAGTTTACTATATACCTGAAAAGTATGGGTGCAATTTTAAAAGAATTTAAGACTATTTTTGCCCGATCGTCGAAGGTACCCATCTAATGTTTTTCGAGCGAATTTAGGTATGTTTAACGAGCGATAACAATTAATAGCAGTTTTAACATTTTTCTATATCAAAATCTAGATATATCATAATAAAACTATATCTAAAATATTCGTTATTTTACTGTCAAGGATAATAATAGACAGCATTTAGTATATCAAAAGTAGCTGAGATTTTCACAACCATTGAAAATATTAGAACGTGCGAGAAAGAGAGGGATGCAAAATGTAATAGTCCTCCTAAGAAGAAGAAGAGATATTTATTACTACTGTAGTGATTGTAGACTTCCACTCTTATTTCTGTTAGCAATGAGCTCCGAATAAATGTAGCCTCAAATAGCCCACAGTAACAGTAGACGCCCGTCATAACCATAGCAATAACCATATAAAAACCTTACATCATCGCTTTACATTACACGCAATCACACGCATGCCATAAAAAGTGTATAAAAATAGGTCTACCTTTACCAATTTCCGTGTTGGTCTCTTGGCCTACAAATTCACTTTTATTACGGATCGGTATTTAAAGTGGCCCGGCTTCCAATAACAAGGATCCCGTCTCTACAAAATGTTATGTAAATGAAATTCAGACGCTGAGAATAGTCGCTCGAGGAAGACAACTTACTATCTGTCTTCGAAGATTGATATTATCGGGAAAAATAATGCAATAGACAAGGGTCTGTTTCACAAACTCCAAGAAAACTTTAACCGAAAAATAAAGATGACGTTTTGAAAGTTTTTGTATGTAAAGCGTCTTTATTCGTTGGTTAAAGTTTACTTGTATGTGGTGAAACAGACCCTTAAGGAAATTCTAGGTCCCTTGTTGGGAATTCCACATGACGGACGTAGCGTTCTTGTTGTACGTACTACGTATGCAACGGTTCCCTGCGACTAGTTTGATGTCGTCCATTTTGGCGGCCGATTTCTGTTGAGTTTCCAAATACCCTGTCCTGATTTTTTGCATTGGTATAGTTGAGGACCTGGAGAGTGATAAAAGCTGCTTTTTATCCCAGAAAATCAAAGAGATCCCGAGGGATTTTACAAACTAAATCCACGACGAAGGCGCGGGCATCAGCTATCAGCTAGTAATATTATAAATGCGAAAGTGCGTTTGTTTGTTGGTTTTTTGGTTCGTTTGATTATCCTTCAATGATTCCACATACTTGAGGCGATTTATAATGATGTGGTTTGTGTGGCCCTTAACAAAAGTTAAACATTTACCAGACGTTTTAATTTTTTCGACGTAAAGTCAAATCTTTGTTCAGAGAATGTAATCATCATCAACAACCCATCAAAGGCTCACCACTGAGAGCAGGTCTCCTCTGTGAGAAGGGTTAAGTATAGGCCATAGCCCGCCACGCTGGCCCAATGCAAATTGGCATTCGCGTACTATTCAGAACATTATGGAGAACTCTCAGATGTCCTCATAGTAGGTAATATTATTATTATATTCAATATGTATATAATTATTATATTCAAAATATTTATGTATTATATATTTATATATTATACTCTTTATACCCTACTCTTTTGCACACCTACAAGTGTTGTCTCACATCTCAAGGTTGACTGGTAGAAAATGCTTTAGCATTAAGTCCGCCTTTTGTACTATTTTTTGTGCAATAAAGTGTTTAAAAAAATGTACACTTTTAGATGATAACTCTACGACTCAGGCATTCAATCCCCGTAACAACCTTCTCCCCACCCCTCTCCCCACCCCGATACCATTAGGTTTTAACGCCGTTAATACTCCTAATGTAGTGGAAACACACCTTCACGCCTTTTATGATTAGAAGTGAATTATAGTTCGTGAAGGCAGTATTGTACGATGTCATCTATACAGAAATAGAGTGAAATTACTTTTTAATCGACTTCAGAAAAGGAGGAGGTTCTCAATTCGTCGGAATCTTATTTTTTTGACGTGATAACGTATTATAAATCGATGAACAACGGCTGCACGCTCGAAAAAATGTCACGTTCCGCCTGAGCCTGCGCGTGCAAGCGAGAGCGCGGAACAAGCGATAGACAGGCACGATCGGCCCAAGCATTGGCTTAGAGAGCGCCCGTCGCCGCCCGCCAGTCATCGTCAATGTTTCTTTATGACGTTATCACGTAAAACTATCGTCCGTAAACCGTCTTTACAGACAACCATTTTTTTTTATGTATGTTCACCGATTACTCGAAGACGTGTGGACCGATTTGAAAAATTCTTTTTTTGTTTCAAAGGGCATACCTACTTCCAGGTCCCATATAAATTTTATCGAAATCGGTCGTGCGGTTTTTAAAATATCAACAATAAATCAAATACTTTGTATAGTGTGTGTGTGTGTGTGTAATGTAGTAGAGCGAGAATTTGAAGTTGTTTAAAAAGATTTTTTTATATGCGTCTTCTTATGATGGTTTGTTAAAAGTAGTCATTTAAACTATGTATTATGTAAAAGGAAAAGGTGACTGACTGAGTGACTGACCGACTAACTGACATATCTATCAACGTACAGCTTAAAGCATGGGACGGATCGGGTCTAAATTTGGCATCCAAATAATATGTATTATGGAGAAGTTAGAAACTTACGATAGTATAAATAATATAACCCAAGGAGGCATAATAAGGGTTTGAAAAACGACTTCTAGGTAACGAAAGCGTTGTCAAGAGGTTATACTTAAACTTAATGCTTAGCACGAAGTTACAAATACCATTATCTCATCTTATCTCGAAAATGATGGCTTACCCAGATTGTAATTTTTGAAAACGCAATGTATTGCGAACAATGCAGTTTAGACTAATTGACCGAGCGAAGCGAGGTCTCTGAGTCTACTAGAGTGAATTTGCACTTGTCCGTCCGTCCGTCCGTCCGTCCGTCGGTCCGTGTCAGAGCCTTATAACTTTTGAATTACTGAACGTAATTACTTCTTTAGATATAATATGTAAACTGATGGCCTTCAGCCGAATATTGGATAAAAAATTATAAAAACCTTTATTTCAGGGGGGCTCTCATAGAAGTGAATGCGAAGTAAAAAAAAATTATCGCGTTACTTAAAATTGTTACGTATCATTTTAAAGATAATTTTGAACCAAGTACAAAAATTTTTTTTTTTAATTTTTCCCTTAAAATTGACGAAATGGGGGGCTTTCAAAGTGGCGATTTTATACGCTCGCTTGAAGACGCTCTCTAGGAAAATCCGCTATGGATTTTCAAACTAATTTTATTTTTTTAGGTCACTTATATCCTGTACTTGAACAGCAAATACTAAAATTATATGAATATTATAAAGAAACGAGATTATTTAATTTTTAATGGGCATCAGTAATTCATATAGCATCAACATAGCTTCACAATAATGCTAATAGGTGGCGCAGTCAGTAACTATTCCCATGGAACTACGAGTTACGACTACAACCTATCCCAAAAACAGTTTTGCGTCAACCATTATTATTTAGTTACATAATATAATACAATAATTGTATTGTAATTTTTTTTGTACCATATTATTCAATTAAAATTATTTTTTAGTTAAATTTTAGTTAAATATTGTATATTTTCTATTCGCGTCGATAGATGACGATTTGTACAGATGCCCGTTAAACGCGGTTTCACTCGTTAGTACCTACATAATAATTCAATGTTTTCACTAACGTTCCCTAACCTTTACGGGCTACCTATAAGTTAGGTGATGTTTTCTGTCAACTTATTTATCACGATCCTGTACGAGACACCTAAAAGTATATTGGGACGAATGTTAGGACTTAGGATTGTATTTAGGAGCTACCTACGTTAAGAGACTCCTACTTAGGGGATGATTTAGGTATGTTTGGTGAAAACGGGCATAAAAATAATGTCAGTTTTGGTTATCATGTATCGATTGAATGAATAATCATGGGATACCGTTACCGCGAGGTCTCAGTTCGGGGCGAACCACTAGTTAATTATTATAGGTATTATTTTTTCCCGAATCTAAGCCATGGCAAGCCAAAAGGATGGTATTTTAGCAGTCTATGTATGTATGTATGTATGTATGTATGTATGTATGTATGTATATATGTATGTATGTATGTATACATATTATATTATGTATGTATGTGACTGTTTACGAATGTTCTACCGTGGCATACTGAGCCGATTTTGATGAACGAAGCGTCAATAGCTTGCACGGGTGCGACAGGCTACATTTAATACGAACAATATCAATATTACACGGATGTTATATATCAATATTACACGGATGTTATATATCAATATTACACGGATGTTATATATCAAATTTTCCACAGTAGGGTTACAGGTTTTAAAGTTTTTTTCCATGTCGAATAAGTAAGTACTAATAGACCGTTACTGATCGAATTGGTAGACCGTTTATGGTAGGTAAATATAATTATAGACCCGGTAAGGAACTCGATATGCTTCCTTCATTCACCACAGATCAGATTGCTGTAATGGCTTTCTAAGGGCTGTATCACTGACAGATCAAATTACCAGTTTGAACATATTCTTGAATGAGGTACAAAATTCGATTTTTAGATGCCAAAAAGACCTTTAAACCTCTAACTTTTCGGAGTAAATGTGCGATTAAGCAATTAAATATCACATGCTTCAACGGTGAAAGAAACTGTCCTGAGGAAAGCTGCGCTCCATAATGTTCTCAAAGGTGTGTTAAGTCTGCCAATTAGAATTGGGCCAGCGTGGTGGCCGAAGCCTATTAACTGTTCTCTCTATTGTTTTGACATAATATCATACAATATCTACTTTAAACATAGGTACTTTTATGCATAAGGATTTAGGATTGCTAGTCGCTTTGCTCCTACTAGATACCGCTGGCGTACTAGTAAATTGCGGCAATTTATAATACGCCTGTACTGGCGTACCCTTTACGCCGGTGTACGTACTTACCAGTAATTTGCAGCAATTCATAGTACGTTTGAACTGGCGTACCCACAGTCTCGTAGGCACTCGTAGCAACTAATGTATGACGTTTTCAAACAAACTATGATACGACGTTGCCGCATTTAAGGATATATTGTTTGTAGGAAGGGCGGTATCAAGTAGCGACTAAGCTACCAATCCTATCTTACTCCTACCAAATCTTACGTCTACCAAATCTATGCTTTAAGGTTGTTATTTATTAGCTGCTAGCTAGCTACTACTTTATTATTAGCATTATATTATAGTTGACCGAGCGAAGCGAGGTCTCTGAGTTTACTAGAGCGATTTGCACTTGTCCGTCCGTCCGTCTGTCCGTCCGTCCGTCCGTCTGTCAGAGCCTTATAACTTTTGAATTACTGAACGTAATTACTTCAAATTTAGATATAATATGTAAACCGATGGCCTCCAGCCGAAAATGGCTTAAAAAGTTATAAAAATCTTTATTTCAGGGGGGCTCTCATAGAAGCGAATGCGAAGTAAATTTTTTTTTTGCGATTCATACTCTGTATCATTTTAAAGACAATTTGGAACAGAGTACAAACCTATTTTTTTTTTCCTAAAATTGACGAAATGGGGGGCTTTCAAAGTGGCGATTTAATACGCTCGCTTGAAGACGCTCTCTGGGGAAAATTGGCTATATATTTTCAAGCTGTACTTATTTTTTTACTTCACTTGTATCCTGTACTTGAACAACAAATACTAAAATGATATGAATATTATAAAGAAACGAGATTATTTAATTTTTAATGAGCATCAGTAAATTTCACATAGCTTCACAATAATGCTAATAGATGGCGCACTCATTAACTATTCCATGGAACTAGGACTACTATAGGAGTTACGACTACGATCTATCCCAAAAACAGTTTTGCGTCGACTACTATTATTTAGGTACATAATATAATAACATATTATTCAATTAAAATTATTCTTTAGTTAAATATCAAACTTCAATAAACTATTAATTGCTGCATTTTGCATATTTTCTATTCGCGTCGATAGATGACGATTTGTACAGATGCCCCTAACCCGTTTTCACTCGTTAGTACCTACATAATAATTCAATGTTTTCACTGACGTTCCCTAACCTTTACCTAGGGCATAGGGCTACCTATGATAAGTTAGGTGATGATTACTGTCAACTTCTTTATCACGATCCTGTACGGGACACCTAAAAGGACATTGGGACGGATGTTAGGACTTAGGATTGTGTTTTGGAGCTACCTACGTAAAGAGACTCCTACTTAGGGGATGATATAGGTTTGGTTGGTGAAATCGGGCATAATAATAATGTCAGGTTTTGTCGTCATGTATCGATTGAATGAATAATCATGGGATACTGTTACCACGAGGTCTCAGTTCGGGGCGAACCACTAGTATAATAGCAAGTATATAATATTATAAGTATAAGTAAAAGTATAAGTATAAGTATAAGTATAAGTATAAGTATAAGTATAAGTATAAGTATAAGTATAAGTATAAGTATAAGTATAAGTATAAGTATAAGTATAAGTATAAGTATAAGTATAAGTATAAGTATAAGTATAAGTATAAGTATAAGTATAAGTATAAGTATAAGTATAAGTATAAGTATAAGTATAAGTATAAGTATAAGTATAAGTATAAGTATAAGTATAAGTATAAGTATTTTATTTTATTTTATTGATATGCCATGCGATAAATTGCAAATACACTTAAAATACTCAATACAATTTGGTTAATTAATGCTAATACTGTTACGAATTACCAATTATAGGCATATATACAACATTGCCAGGGTGGCTCCGATCAAAATTTTAAATAATTAATAATTAATAAATTTTTACAATGTCAAGGCTAAGGAATAAATGTTATTAATTTGAATTACAAGATGATATTTACATAAATCATTCATGCTGAGTACAACTTTTTCTTAAAGCTAAGTAAACTATCATGGAATATGTAGTATAAGTAAGTAAAAAGTATAGATCTCACAAAATAGCACTGAGAAAAAATACTGCTATAATAGTTAGTAGTATAGGCCCTGTTTCTATATCGCGGCGTGGGAAAGATTAGGTAAACTTCCCCCGGGTGAAGACGCGGGAAAAGTTGCCAGATAATAAAATCGAGAATCTCCGCCAAGACCAAGTTTGAATATGATTAAAGTATTCCGTCTTTACGATAAGATATTTGCTTTAACCGCAATTTATCACTGGAACTTTCACAACTCCATTATAATCTTCCCTCTGAGTTTATATTTAGGTATCTGTTGAGACTAATGCCACTGTTTTCACCAACGCGGCTTTCCCTCACTTTTACGGGCTACCTAAGCTAAGTTAGGTGACGCTTTCGTTTTCATGAGCCTTTTGGAAACGCCTAAAGGTGGAAATGACATTGGGTAAGGGATTGTATTTAGGGGCTACCTACGTAAAGTACCTACCTACGTTTTTTTTTATTCGATGACAGTCAGATAGTCCTTGACTGCGATCTCACCTGATGGTAAGTGATGATGCAGTCTAAGATGGTAGCGGACTAACTTGGAAGGGGTATGGCAGGGAAAATTCAACCCATACCCCTATTCGGTTTCTACACGCCATCGTGCCGGATCGCTAAATCGCTTGGCGGCATCGTCGTTGACGGTAGGGTGGTAACTAGCCACGGCCAACGAAAGCCTTCCACCAGACCAGACCAGAAACAATTCAGAAATTATAATTTCCCAAATTGACCCCGCCGGGAATCGAACCCGAGACCTCCCAGTTATAAGACCACAGCGCTCACCACTGCGCCAGGGAGGTCGTCAAACTCCTACTTAGGGGATCATTTACAAGCACGTATGGTCGTAAGCAGTGATAGCCTAGTGGTTAGGCCTGTGGTCTCCTATTCGCAGGTTCGATCCCGCACCTCTGACTTTTCGGAGTCAAGTGCGTTTAAGCAATTAAGTTTAAGCAAAAGGAAAAATTATGCAAGTTTCCTCACGATGTTTCCTGAGAGTTCTTCATAATGTTCTTGAAGGTATTTGAAGTCCGCCAATTCGCATTGGGCCAGCGTGGTGGACTATGGCCTATAACCCTTCTCTGAGAGGAGACCTGCGCTCAGTAGTGAGCCGTTGATGGGTTGCTAATGATGATGATGATGATGATGGTCGTTGAAAACGCATAAAGGCTTCTTTCAGCTGGCCGCAAACAATTACTGGTGGTATGTATTTGTAGGCTTCTGTCCTATGCGAACGTCTAATAAAGGCAATCACACACTATCTCAGAACAGAACATCATTCTCAGCAATCACCCTCTCACAATGATAATAACTACCCACAAAGAAGGTACATTGTAATCTTTACGTAACAAGTATGGAACCCAACATTTCCATGTCTAACTAGACAAACCCGGCTAACTACTCTAGCCTAGACGCAGCCTCCACCATCCCCATATAGCTGCCCTGACTCCACCTCAGAAGACCCTAAGCAAATCTCCTGTCTAACTCGCTCATGGCCCATCAATAGGCAAAGAGATACTATCACCAATTAACCAATTCACAAACAGTCATTCCACAACGACTGATCAATCTTTCTAATCACCAATCGCACAATCAATCAATCTAGATTCCAAATCTATCGCACCATGACAAAAGCACACTGCATCAAAAACCAACTACTATGGTCCATGACAGCTAACCTAGCAATTATTACGTAGTCTCCTAACCAGCAACTCTCCGACAATTGCATAATCTCTCTACACTATCGCAATCACTAATCGTCAACCCTCTATTCCTAAATCCGACAAATTAATGACAAAACTGCAACACAACTGCGACACAACGCCTGCGACCTTTCATAACCAAATCAGAATGCCTAACGCCGAACACAGAATACACAACGCAGAATGCCGAATGAACAATGCTGACTGCAGAAAGCCGAATGCTATCAGAATGTCCCGATACAAGCCGTACGTCTCCTTTTTATGCACTGAACGAATGAAATCAACGCTACAAGACTACCGAAACTAGATGGCGCTACCGTCTATTGTCAATATACAACAGATCGCCTCACCAATATCCTACAGACCAATGAAATCAACGCTACAAGACTACCGGAACAAGATGGCGCTACCATCTATTGTCAATATACAACAGATCGCCTCGCCAATATGCTACATATTTGTTGTTCTATTTCAATTTTGAAGAGTCAATATTTGAACCGCATATTTATATTCCCTATTATCAGTTACTCTTCACTCCGTTCCAGTCCGACGCTCTCTATTACATGTAAATCATACTTTAGATTTGTTAGTCATTGGATTGGAAACAGTGAATGTTGCCAGTAATGACTTACGGATCCGAAACATAGTCGCTAACTATGGGCCTTATAAGAAGGCTCAGGGTCACTCAGCGGGAGATGGAGAGAGCTATGCTCGGAGTATCCCTGCGGGATCCAATCAGAAATGAGGAGATCCGTAGGAGAACCAAAGTCACCGACATAGATCAGCGAGTCGCGCTGAAGTGCAAATGTCAGGTCACATAGTTCGAAGAGGTGATGGTCGTTAGGGGCCCAAGGTGCAGGAGTGGCGACCCCGCACCGGGAAGCGCAGTGTTGGCAGACCCCCCATTAGGTGGACCGACGACGTCAAACAAGTCACAGCGAGCCTTCTTGGCAGGAAGGGCATTCCGAACGAGTGGGTAGATTCATCGACAATTCAAAAGCACTTGTAAAAGTTTATTTGAATAAAAAATATTTCTATTCTATTCTAGTGGATTGGATGAAACAATAAGTTTTGCGAAATTTCAATTTATTCGATCATTTGGTATTTTTCAAAAGCCTCAGTCCCGACGGCAACGTAAACCAATTACGATCGCACAACGCGTAGTTGTGATGGCCGAGTCTCCAGAGCTCGCTGTAATTTCAGTCAGCAGAAAAGAAAACTCAGACCACTATGTTATGACAGACTAACACACAATGATAGAAGGATTCGTCGTGATCATCATAATTGTGTTTGAAATTCTTATCCTTACTAATATTATAAGTGTGTTTGTTTGTTGGTTTGTGGCTTTGTCCTTCCATCACAGCAAAAGGGCTACGGATCGACGTGATTTTTTGCATAGGTATAGTTCAGGACCTGGACAGTGACATAGTGACTAAATAATTTTAGTCTCGTAAAATCAAAGAGTTCCCGAGGGATTTTAAAACTTAATCAACGCGGACGAAGTCGCGAGCATAAGCTAGTGTTTTATATTTTTACTAGCTTATGCCCGCAAATTCGTCCGCGTGGATTAAGTTTTTAAAATCCCTCGGGAACTCTTTGATTTTCCGGGATAAAAGTAGCCTTTGTCACTCTGCGGGTCCTCAACTATACCCATGCGAAAATCACGTCGATCCGCAGCTCTGTTGCGGCGTGATTGAAGGACAAACCAACAAACAAACACACTTTCACATTTAGCTATAATACATATTATGAGGTATGATTAGTATGGTTAAAGGGGCAATTTATTAATGAACCATTAATATTATAACAATGACATTTTAAGTTTTGTATTTGTATCAATGAATATTGATTAGAGTAAGTATAGAAATAAAAAAATTGTAATCACTTTTTAAGGAATAATTGACATTGTTTATATAATACTTACATTAGTAGCCTACAAATAAAAATAGCAGCTTGTAAAAAGATTAATAATAATTAATTTCCACTACTTACTAGTAAACTATACTACATTGTCAAGCGGAACTGAAATATTATGTAGATATTTATATAATTTAAAACCTAGTTAGTTGAGTAAAATCCTGTTATCAGGGTTCCGTAGTAAACAAGGAACCCTTAACCCTTATAGTTTCGCCATGTCCGTCCGTCTGTCTGTCTGTCTGTCTGTCTGTCTGTCTGTCTGTCTGTCCGCGGTTTAGGTCAGAGACTATTGGTACTAGAAATCTGAAATTTGACAAGGGTATAAATATCAATTACACCGACAAAGTGGTGAAATAAAATTTTGAAAAATAATTTTTTTTAGGGTACCTCCCCTACATGTAAAGTGGGAATGAAATTTTTTTCTCGTCTATCCCATAGTGTGGGGTGTCGTTGAATAGGTCTTTCAAAAATATTGTGGATGTGGGAGCACCATTTTTCAATTCAGGGATCCTTTTGGGAAATATGATATTTTAAAGTGCTAAATTTTATTAGAGTCAAGTGCCCCCCCCCCCCCCCCTCTGCCAGCTAAATGGTTGTATAAAGGATACAAGAAAAAATTCACAGCAGTAGTATATATAATGAATTTTAAAGGAAAACTATCACGGCTTAGTAGGGTTTATTAGTTAAGGAGTTATATCTGTTTGTTCCAAGTTAGGTATTACACGTAGTGTAAGTTGCATATTTTTTAGTATATTATAGTATTTAAACCATGAAACTCAAAATATACTCAATATTCATAAATAAAATAAAAGCACTATCCTAGGTCAGCAATAATATTTGAGACTTTCAACTACGGAACCCTACACTGCGCGTGGCCCGACACGCACTTGGCCGGTTTTTTTTAAGTTACCGTACTAAAAAAGGCTTAAAATGTTAAACCTTAGTGAACTCCTGTTTAGAAGTGATTTTTGGGTTGCTAAGTTTTGATTGTTACACTTTGGGTTATTAGATTCAAGATTTGTGGCGCTCCTATCCTTTTCTTCTATTTTATCTCAAGGTGTTTGCGCCAGGCTATGTTACGTACGAAATTGTTATTATAATCAAGTTATTTTTATATTTAGAGAAGCGGACTGTATTTCTTAGGTAGTAAATAAAACTACGGTGCTGAAAACAAAATGAAAATGAAAGGAAATTGAAGGAGCAGCACTCACTTTGGTCGACGCTCGATGCTGAGCACGCGGTCAGGGCAAGGTGGCGATGATAACTTCTCCAGTTCCTCTCGCTGGCACACACCACAGTTTATATGGCACAAACACTTATTGGAGAGTTATTCCCCTAAAGATCTTAATGCTTCAGGGGGTTTAAAGTTCATTTATTTTATATTAACGAACGGCGGCCATCATTATCGGCGCACGACGTAATTCGTAATTTTGTAGTGAAGTTAGGTACGTTATCACGTCACTGAGCTGCGTTTCTCTCGATGTTCAGGCGCGTATGTGGTTGCAGACGTCTGATTGCTGTTTTATTTAGGTAGGAAACTGGATGAAGGAATGCACTATAGTAAATAATGTTTCAAATTATATAATAATCAATCATACGAAAAATAACCTGGCGCAACCATCAAGGTATAGATACTAAAAAATGTCTGCAGTTTGTAGTGTAATGTTACACACTACTTCCAAAGTCACTTTACCTGCGCATTCGCAGTTCCATGACATATTAGATTTCCGAACGCACTAGACGGAACATCAGAACAGTCTGTCCCTCTCTGTGGTATCGTAATCCATAACCCGTCTCTTTCATACTCGAGCGGCGGCCACGAGAGTGACAGACGACAACCGACAGTCAGTCGAGGCTCGAATACCGCCACCGGAGGTCGCGTACGTGATTGACTCCCGCGTTTTTGTCACCGTCTAACCTGGGACGCGCGGTTTATTTGGCAACCATATTCTAAAATCATCCCGTTTTAAGGGCATCTTGAGAGTTTTTACCTCTCCTTAACTACCGATCATGTGACCGGACAATTTGCCGTCGCCGCAGCGACGTATTTTGGCAGCGGACCTATCAAATTAGTATGGACGCCTGCCACGCCACGCGATTACCCTGTCTACCATACAAGCGATATTCTCGTTAAGTAGCAAGAACAATGTAGTCGGCTTAGACTCAGTGACGTCTCTAGTGTAAATAGTGAGTGAACTATGTGAGCTCGACGCAATCTCCAGGAGATAGCCTCCTCGCCGCGCCGGTTCCCGCGAGACGCACCAAGGAGGCGGCGTGCTGACCGAGCCGCGCCTCCTCGCCTAACCAACCCTGCGGGGTCCGTAACCCCTTGGTCGAGCGGACCTTCCCTGCTACGGTCGGCTTAAGGCGGGCCTGACCAGGTCAGCCTCTGGCCCAGCTTTCAGCCCTCGTATTCGTGAGTTACAACATTAAATTCTACGGACGATGCGTTGGACTCAGTGCCACTAGTCTGTAAGTCTTTTTAGTTAATTTTAACTTAGTCATAATCTAAATCCTTGCAGAAACTTAAATTAAATCACCATCTTGTATTTAGTCAAAAAGGTAATTTCATTTCAACTGCAACCTCAGACTTCCCTCCTCATCAACAGCGCATCCAGACCGACGGCAAAAGGACGGCCTTTGAAAATAAAGGCCCGATGCTCACGCCGCTAGTATCCAGCAACCGGTCGCCACACCACAATATGGCGTCCCCTACTTTGTACAAAATCGCATTCTCATTCTGTTCGTGTGACACTACGCATTAGATAAGTAGGTTGCTGCCCCCCATCTTTACACGCGACAAGTTTCGCTGTTATTAAATTGAAGCGAAATCACCTATATACACGCAGGATTTGAGAAGCTGGCTTCTCTCTTTTAATTTGATGATGCCTCTATTTTATCCTGTAGTCTGTGATCTGAAGGAATGCGGAAAAGGCATATCGAATGGAAAATAGGAAAGGCTTGTTTTTATTTGGTTTGTTATTATAAAGGAAATAGGGGATTGCGTTTGTTTTGTCTAAGAAAGCTAAATTGGTTCTCTAGATGGAAAAATGTAATTTGAGAAAGCTTAGTTGTGATATTATTTTTATGAAAAAAATACCGACTAGAGTAAAATTGTAAACAGTTATAGTCCTAAAAATCCATATTTTTGTTACTTTAAGTAAAAATAACTGGGAATTTTATGTAAAATTATTTAAATCATCCAAATAAGAATCTTCAAAAGATTGATTAATTATCTTATTAATGCATACTTATAAAAAGACTTGGCTTGACTGACTGACTGACTGTTCTATTTGAAAGCGTGTTTGAGGTTTACTGGTTTGTCCTTCAATCACGCAGCAATGGAGCAACAAATCGTCGTGATTTTTTACATGGGTAAGGGTATAGTTGTGGATTTGGAAAGTGATATAGGCTACCTTCAATCCTGGAAAAAACAATGGTTCCCGCGGGTCTTAAAAAGCAAACTCCAGGCAGATGAAGTTGCAGGCATAAGCTAAAGGGGTACTAACTTTCTTGTATCGTATCTCGTATGAACCCGTTACTAAACATTGCAGCGTACCTAAACTGTAAATAGTGCTTTTCTTTTCAAAATGTACTTTACTGAAAAGGATAGCATTACATTTAGAGCTGTCAAAGTTGAGTTAATGGAACTAGCACCAATGATAATACAATTGAAACTCGGACTCGCTAAATCCACCATACTATGAAACCATATGTGGCTATTATCAAGAGTAAATATCTGACTAGAGACAAAGGTCCATACATTCGTGCTGTAATATATACCTACAATATACTATAATAATTAATTATTATTGTAGGTACCTACGTGCTACGTTTTGTTTGATGAGAGACTTTGGCCGTGGCTGTAGTTACCACCCTAACGCCAAAGACGTGTCGCCAAGCGATTTAGCGTTCCGGCACGATGCATGCGATGGCGTGTAGAAACAGATTAGCGTTATGGGTTGAAGGTACACTACCATACCCCTTCCAAGTTGCCCGATACCATCTTAGACTGCATCGTTACTTACCATCAGGTGAGATCGCAGTCAAGGACTATCTTGTCATCAAATAAAAAAAGAAGCTGATTACGCTCGCTTGGCCAGAGAAAAAGATCACGGTATGTGCTCCAAAAAAAAATTAACATTTTTTGAAAATTATGCGTTAGTTTTGAAAGTATTCTGTTTATTTCTTAGTCTGTTAGTTTGTCCTTCAATCACGCATTAACAGAAATGAATAGAGTTGATTTTGTAATGGATGGATATTGGGTATATTTGATGACTTGCAGAGTTAGAAAGGTTAGTTTTCATTCTGGGAAAATAATCAGTTCCTGCGGGACACCAACTACAAACAAACCAACAAACAACCAACAAAAGCCAGTTTATGCTTAGCTGTGTTAAAAAAAAATACGTGTTGCACTCGGGGACTGCCGCGGTAAAGCTATTGCATAGCATTTTCTAGTCGCACGCACACAAACACTGTGCCAAAAACTGCCGAACTGAAACGACGTTAGACCACTTTACTCTGGTTAGACGATGCACGGCTTTCAACGCCGCACCGCTGTGCCGGTCGGAGTGGGGGGGTGTTAGGTTTATTTTCATTACGGAATTTCTTGATTCGGACGCCGCGCCCAAAGCCCGCGATAAAAGCTTAGCAATAGCTTAATACATTAACAAATATTTAGCTTTTTTATCTTGTCCTCCAGTGACAGCCGAACGAAAATAGGTATGCTTTCTGCACGGTCTTTTGAATCTTTGCCTCTATTTGATTATTTATTCATGTGAATATTCTGAAGCGGATAGCGGATCAACAGACAATATATTGACGATACAATAATATCCCGGGAACCGTATTGAGCGCGCTATTGTGTCCGCCAGTGTATTACAAGGATATCATTTAAGCCTAGCTCAGAAATATAGCCTGGTCTAGTCTATACTAGGATCACATAGTACGTTCAATAAACGTGTTTAAGGCTTCGCACCAAAATGGTTAACAGGGGTTCCTGTTTTACATCCAATATAGAAAATTCTCGTGTCACAATGTTAGTTACCTTACTCCTCCGAAACGGGTGGACCGATTTTTATGAAATTTTGTGTGCATATCGGGTAGATCTGAGAATCGGCCAACATCTATTTTTCATACCCTTAAATGACCTGATCAACCACTAAATATTTTTATGCTACACCTGCTCGGAAAGTACCTTCTGATTTGTGTCATATCGAAAAAGAGCGAGAAAGAAAATACGTCTTTACGTGGAGACAAATCTGCGGGCTGAAAAAATGTATGCATTACTTACGTGCTTTAGCGGGCTGAAAAGTTGTATGAAAATCCATCACACACGTGGATTTTTTTTTTTAATTTTTGATAAAATCAGTTCAGTAATACCAATACTTAAAAAAATTATATAAATAAAATAGAAATCTGTTTCAACAAACAAGACTCTTTATTTTCATAGTAAGTATCTAATAAACTAGTGGTTCGCCCCGAACTGAGACCTCGCGGTAACGGTATCCCATGATTATTCATTCAATCGGTACATGACGACCAAAACTGACATTATTATTATGCCCGTTTTCACCAAACATACCTAAATCATCCCCTATGTAGGAGTCTCTTTACGTAGGTAGCTCCAAAACACAATCCTAAGTCCTAACATCCGTCCCAATGTCCTTTTAGGTGTCCCATACAGGATCGTGATAAAGAAGTTGACAGTAATCATCACCTAACTTATCATAGGTAGCCCGTAAAGGTTAGGGAACGTCAGTGAAAACATTGAATTATTATGTAGGTACTAACGAGTGAAAACGGGTTAGGGGCATCTGTACAAATCGTCATCTATCGACGCGAATAGAAAATATGCAAAATGCAGCAATGAATAGTTTATTGAAGTTTGATATTTAACTAAAGAATAATTTTAATTGAATAATATGTTATTATATTATGTACCTAAATAATAATGGTCGACGCAAAACTGTTTTTGGGATAGATCATAGTCGTAACTCCTACTCGTAGTTCCATGGAATAGTTAATGACTGCGCCATCTATTAGCATTATTGTGAAGCTATGTGAAAATTACTGATGCTCATTAAAAATTAAATAATCTCGTTTCTTTATAATATTCATATAATTTTAGTATTTGTTGTTCAAGTACAGGATACAAGTGAAATAAAAAAATATGTACAACTTGAAATTATATAGCCGATTTTCCCAGAGAGCGTCTTGAAGCGAGCGTATTAAATCGCCACTTTGAAAGCCCCCATTTCGTCAATATTAGGAAAAAAATTAAAAAAAAAATAAGTTTGTACTCTGTTCCAAATTGTCTTTAAAATGATACACAGAAACCCTATGAATCGCAAAAAAATATATTTTACTTCGCATTCGCTTCTATGAGAGCCCCCCTGAAATAAAGATTTTTATAACTTTTTAAGCCATTTTTGGCTGGAGGCCATCGGTTTACATATTATATCTAAATTTGAAGTAGTTACGTTCAGTAATACAGAAGTTATAAGGCTCTGACAGACGGACGGACGGACGGACGGACGGACGGACGGACGGACAAGTGCAAATCGCTCTAGTAAACTCAGAGACCTCGCTTCGCTCGGTCAATAAATAATTAGAAAATATATAAAATAGAGACTAAATAGGGTATTTGACTACTTTTAGAAAATCATCTTAAATTGTTAATAATGCTATGCTGAAGCTAACAAAACGTATATTTCGGCATAATTTTCAGTATTTTTCATAAAAATCGAGAAATAAATTCAAAAAAATAAATTGCCGCCGAAAGTTCCATTTGTTCTCATGACGTTACAGTTCACATTTTAAACAATGACAATTCCACAGCCCATAGGTGGTGTGGACTGTGACGTCATTCGAGATCACGGAACGTTTTCGATCACGTGACCATGGCCGGAATTATAGCAATTTTATTTAATGTTTTCTAATTAAATAAAACTTTATTTTTTAGTTTTGTCGTATGGAATAATGTTTTTAGATAATAATCTTTTAGGATGACACCAAATGAAGCGATATTTTTAATATAGTCAAATACCCTATTATAATTTATAACTAATAATAATCTTTACAAAGAGGATTCTATATATTATATATAAGTAAACGAGGTTCCATATTCTATTACATACTTATTCTATGAAATAAAATAAAACTGATTACAAAGTTAAAAAAAAACAAATTGTTATCTTGTTGTTCCTGGTCTGTGGTTACTCGCCACTTGCGTTTTCTGTGAGTCTTACCTACGTATTTTAAAAAAATGAAAAATTTCGCGCGAGTCGCATTATTTAGTTAAATCTAAATTTTGAATTTATAAAATTACTTACAAGCTTTTAGTAGAAACCATAAACTTTACTCTATATTAAGAACTCAAAATGTCTATTGGTGATAGCAGTGTGAATTCAAAATGTCTGTGTAGGTATAGTGAAAAATCGGCCAAGTGCGAGTCGGGCCTCGCTCTTTTAGGGTTCCGTTAAAAAAAATATTAAATAAAAATATTTCCATGTACCCATGGAAATATTTTATTTTAATTTTTTTAATTTAATTTAATTTTTATTATTTGTTGTTATAGCGGCAATAGAAATACATAATATGTGAAAATTTCATCTGTCTATCTATTACGGTTTACGAGATACAGCCCGCTGACAGACGGAAGGACGGACGGACGGACGGACGGACGGACAGCGTAGGCTTAGTAATAGGGTCCCGTTGGTACCCTTTGGGTACGGAACCCTAAAAATGAATGTCCCGAGAAATCTAGAAATTGATAAATACAACAAAGCATTTTATGAAGATTTACTACAGTGGAAAAGCGAGAAAAAATTCTACCAAGAGTTTTTTAGAGTTGAGTTGAGTTTGAGAATTATTAAAAATATAATTGATATGAATTTCAATTATGTGATTTGTCTATTATTTTCCTCGTAGGTGTTGTATAAAGCACTATGTATCACTCGGGAGAAAGTGCGATTCCTCGTATGTAATCGGTCACTTTCACCCCTCGTTGAACAATGTACTATTGTTGCCGGTACGTAGTTCGCTGGGTCAGCTAGTTTTGATATAATAATATTAATTTCGTAATTTCGAACATCAGCCCCCGTAGCCATGTTACACTTACGATTGTCTATTTCTCTTTCTACGAAGGTCTTTCTTGAAGGTTTGGCTAGGGCTAGACTAGATGGCGCAGCAGCTGATCAAAGACAGAAGTGTATCTATACTTGTATTAAAACTGTAACTGGACGATTTCGTGTCGGTTTGTTTGTCCTTCTTTCACGTAAAAACTACCGCACAGATTTCTACAAAATTTTATACCATGGTAGCTTATTACTCGGGTCAACATCTAGGCTACTTTTTATCCCGGAAAATCAAGGAGTTCCCGAGGGACTTTAAAAACTAAATCCACGCGGACAAAGTCGCGGGCATCAGCTAGTTGATAATATTTCGTGACATTTTGTATTTTAAATTTTTTTTAGCATTTAAAATGCGTAAATTATTCAGTGTAGTGTCCATTTAAAATGCACATTAAAGTAATTAGGTAATTTAAGCGCCATCTAGTTAGCAATACCTATTGAAAGGTTTGAGTTTCAAAATCGAAAAATACAAAATGCCGTGAAATATTATCAATACACTTCTGTCGTTGATCAGCTGCTGCGCAATCTAGTCTATCCCTAACCAAACCTTCAAGCGTTTGCTATCGTAGAAAGAGAAATAGACAATCGTTAGTGTAACATGGCTAGCAGTTGTTCGCCTGTTCTACTTCTATTGTCAAAAACGCTGAAGTTGGACAGTTCGGAATCAGCTGCTAATGTTGTGAAGAAAAATTTCAGCCCCTTTATAGGTCAAGTTTTGAACTTAGAACCTGATGATGAAGATGATACTGAAGTTATTCTGTCGGGGGGACACCACATTGCTATTCACGTATAAAAAGAACTGGCTCTCCAATGCGTGGACGCCACATATGTCATACATACAAACACACACATATACATACATAGTGCCCGCGTACAGTCCAGAGTTCGAACATAGTACAAACAGAATAGTAGGCTAACTAAGGCCGATCGGCGAGTTAATTACCTACTCTTGCGTTGACGCCTAGGGTTGTCACTTTTATTTTTGACTAGCTGATGCCCGCGATTATTAATTTGAGGTTACTACTTTTATTGAAAAATTAAACAAACAAAAAAGAGCGAGCGTGCGACGTAATACGCAATTACGCGCGATTAGCAGTTAGCACAGCGCACTATGGTGCAGACGCAACGATATCATCTCGAAATTCAATTTTCTCAATAGTATTACAGAATTAAAACAACTATTGTATTCTATTCCTGAAAGTCTATATTTATTAGTCCCGCAGACTTTTTTTTTATTAGTCCTTCTGTTAATTTATTATGACACTCCAAACTTGAGAATTTATAATCAACTATTTTCATACGTAATTTTAAGTGAAACTTTGAACACATAAAAAAAATATTTAAGTCGTGATTCTTAGATTTTTTTTACTTTATCCGCTTAATCTACAATTCAATTAAATAAAAAAGAGCTAATTTTATTAAATTTCAGTTGGAAAATATATAACATAAAATTTGAAATTAATGTCACCGAATTTAGTGTATATAAAATGTTTCGCTTGACTTTTAGCAATTAGCGAATTTTGCCGAAGATTGGATATAGTGGTATTCTTATTAACAAATTAATGTACTTTAAGAATCTATGATAATTGACTGCCCCAATCTGCCCCCCTTTTTAAAATCAGCTTTAAACTATTGAATGGCAGTATTAAAATATTGTTAGCGGACTGACGCCATCTTGGAGCAAAACGTGCGCGGATGAATCCGAGCGCGCGCACGAGTAACACCGAGCCGACCCGAGTAAGATCGACTCGTAAATCGGGAGGGGCGACGATTTAGCGATCGTCGGCTTTATAAGCGCAGCGTGGTATTTGTTCGCTCACTGATCACAGATCATTCATGATGATTGATATTCTCGGTCGCCCAGCTGCCGTCGTGTGCAAGCGTTTGCACCGGCGCTCGGGCCCCTAAGTGTTTCGGTACTTCGTGCGATCGCCTTGCCGAATCTCTCGCGCCCGCGGAGGTGTTGGGCCAACACGTCACCCCCGCCGGTCATTGCTCGGTCTGCCACCAGCGGCAAGCCCCGGGTTCGAAGCCGGTGGGGTGCTGGCGTGCCGGCACCCCCGTTCGGGCCGCGCCTAAGGCAGCTCGCCCTCGCATCGTTTTGTTACGCCAATGCACCCGGCGTATTTCGCGTCCGCGTTCGCGTAACCACTTTCCGCACCGGTTACCACCATGCCACCGCCAAGCCTGCCGCCGTTGCCGCAGCGGCGCGCGACTCGACCGCGCGCGCTGCGCCGCAAGGTCTATGTGCGATCGGCAAGACCCGCCCTTGAGGCCGGGCTGGACGCGATGATAGCGTCCGGCCAAGCCACCCTCGCTGCCTGCTCAACGAGGAGGACCGACCCTGCGCAAGCGGGTCCATCGACGGGTGCTGGCGAGGAGACCTTCGTCGCGAGTCCGCTGACGATGTCGCCAGCCCCGTCCACCGAATCGATCCCGTCCGTCGTCCGACCGGCTACGCCCAGACGACGACCGACGCCCGCACCGGTCGCAGTACCGGTGCCAGCCGTGCGCTCCGCGACGCCCGCGACGAGGCACGCCATGCCGGCTCCGCCATCGCGTACGCCGCGCTACCCCGCCCCCGCGCATAACATCGCCGTGGGACGTTTCCCCTCCCCCCGAAGGCAAGGGGTGAGAAGACTCCGGCGACCTGCATCTCGCCGAGTATGCCGACCTTGTCGCCGGGCTCCCCCATGGAGACCGCGACCAGCCCGACGTACGCGGCTACAGCCGCGTCCAAACAGACGCCGCGTGACGTACCCGCCCCCGCCGCTAGCACTAGCGCTGCCACCGCGCCCGCTGCTACTGCCGCTGCCACTACCACCGGCACCGCCGCCGCCGCCGCCACCGCCGCCACCGCCGCCGCCACCGCTCCGACCGCCAAGACACCCAGCCGCTACCCGCCGCTGATCGTGGAGGTGCTGCCGGACTGGCCCACGCACTTCCGGGAGCTTAAAAAGCTCCTCGGCCACACCCCTAACGGACGCCCGTTTGGCAAGGGCGTCCGTTTTATACCGAAATCAGACCAGGAGTTCCGTGTAACCCAGCGCTATCTTACGCAGCTGGAGGGCAGCACCGGAATCTCCTGGTTCTGCTATTCGCTCCCCGCGGAGAGGAGCGTAAAAGTCGCCATCCGAGGCCTGCCGGCGAACACAGAGCCGGCACTAGTGGAGGCGGAGCTGCGCGAGCTCGGGTACGTCCCCGAGCACGTGCGCACGATCCCTGCTCGCCCGGGCAGACCTGGCTGCCTGATGTTCGCGCAGATGCAGCGGACCAAGGACCTCACCCCGGGCATCTATGAGGTGCACGAGTTGCTGTGCATGCCCGGGGTCACCATAGAGCCATGGCGCGGAAGGAGGGGCCCAGCACAGTGCCACCGATGCCAGCAGTTTCGGCACTCGTCCCATAACTGCCACCGGCCCATTGCCTGTGTGCGGTGTGGGGGCGACCATCCAGCCCGAGACTGCCAGCGCCCCAGGGAAGACCCGCCGACGTGCGCCAACTGTGGCGGCGCACACACGGCGAACAACGCCACCTGCCCGGTTTTCCGAAAGGAAACGCGCAACCGCCGGGCAGGCACCACCGCGCGCACCGCCGCATCTGCGCGCGCGCCATCCGCCACCGCCACCGCCCACGCATCGGAGGCCAACGCGCCCGGCTCGCTTATGGCTGCCGCCAACCAGCCAGGGCAGACGGGCAAACGCCGCCGCAAGCGCGGCAAGCGCGCTCAAGCGCGCAAAGACGCGCCGCCCGCCGCACAGCCCACCGTGCCGCCCACCGCACCGCGCGACGCGCCATCTGTCGCGCCGCGCACAGCTCCGCCCGCCGCGCCGAAACCTACCCAGCACAGCAAGAGTTCCAAGCCCACCGTGGTCGCCGCCCCAGCAGAGGGGACGAAGGCGAAGCGAGTAGCGCCGCTGGACCCACGACTCACCAAGGTCATCAGCACACTCAACCAGGTGCTGGTGGCCATCCAGGAGCAGCGAGACCCTATCGCGCTGATCCTGGGATGCATCGCTGAGCTCTGCGCCTTTTATGGCTGAGCTCCGCATCGCGTTTTGGAACGCCGACGGGCTTTCGCCACAAAAAGCCCGTCTCTTCAAGACCGTGCTCTCACAGCGTCGAGTGGACATCGGCCTGATCAGCGAGACTCACCTCAGACCAGTGGACAAGTTGAAGGTTTCCGGATACTATGTCTACCGGGAGGACCACACCTCGCCGGCCGGGATTGCCTACAGGGGATTAGCAGTCCTGGTCCGTCGGAACATCATCCACCAACGGCTGCCAGTACCACAACTGCAGTCATCGTACGCCCTTGGCGTCGAGATCTGCATTGACCGCCAGCCCACCCGCGTGTTCGCCTTCTACAAGCCGCCGCAGAATCGACTTGCAGTGGCTGACGTCCGCACCTTGCTGGACTCGCCGCTGCCCACGATCCTAGCGGGCGACTTCAACGCGAAACACACGGCGTGGAACTCGAACACCGTGAGCCCGGATGGCAGACGCCTCCTGGACGACGCAGACCGCCACGGCTACGAGGTGCTAGGACCAGAGGTCCCAACGCACTACCCGTACGTCGCAGCCCACATGCCCGACGTCATCGACATAGCAGTCGCTCGCGGCCTAGTCGCCGCACCGTCGCTTGACGTCCTGGATGATCATCTCATTTCCGACCACCAAGCTGTCCTCTTGACGCTGAAGACGACCCCGATGACGACATCGATGCCTTCTCCGAAACATCGCCAGGACTGGCGAATCTTCGCCGAACACATGGCCGAACATTCGCCGTCCTTCAGAGTAGAGAGCCCTGCAGACGTCGACCGACTCGCCACGGACCTCAGCGCAGTAATGTCCAATGCGCTTCGAGAGTCCAGACTCGACGCTGCATCTACTCGCAGACAACCCCAGCTCCCTGCCTACATTCAAGCGATGATAGAGGAGAAGAGGAAGCTGCGAAGGCAATGGCAACACCTGCGGTGCCCGACCATGAAGACGCGGCTCAACGCTCTGGCCGCTAGGATCTCTGACGCACTGGAGACAGTTGCAGTCGAGTCTTGGCACTCCGCCATCGAGCGAGCCGGCGATGACTGGTCCGGCATTCACCGCCTCTGCCGCCAACTCTCCGGGAGGCCGTCTCCGATTAGACCTCTCCTGGCCGGTGACGGAACCCTGCGTTACCGTGCCGAGGATCGAGCGGAGATTTTTGCGGACCACCTGGAGACGCAGTTTACACCCAACCCGACTGCGGATGTGCAGCACGTAGAGACCATCGAGCGACATGTGAAGGACTACTTCGAGTCGCCGATACCTCCGACAGAAGACCCCGTCGTGTTCTCCCCTGGACAAGTCCAAAGGATGATTCGACGAGCTAAACTGCGCAAAGCCCCCGGCCCCGACCGAGTCACCAACGAAGCCCTGCGTCACCTACCCCCGCGAGCAATCGCGACGCTGACGCGGCTCTTCAACGGAATCCTCCGTACCGGGCACTTCCCATCGTCGTGGAAGCTCGGCCGAGTCATCCTAATTCCCAAGCCTGGCAAGAACATCATGCTGCCTGGGAGTTACCGTCCCATCACTCTTCTGTCGTGCATCTCGAAAGTCTTCGAGAAGCTGCTGCTGCTGCACATCACGCCCCACCTCCAGCCACGCGACGAACAGTTCGGTCTCCGCGCCGAACACTCCACCACTTTACAAGTGACGAGGGTACTGCACCACCTCGCTTCCGCCTACAACAAGCGAGAGCCGTCAGTCGCAGTATTCCTCGATATGGAGAAAGCGTTCGACCGCGTTTGGCACGCCGGCCTCGTGTACAAGCTGTCCACGTCTACTACTCCGCGCCGAGTAGTCAAGACTGTGGCCACCTTCCTGCAAGATAGACGTTTTCAAGTGGCGGTTGAAGACGTCCTGTCCACGGAGCGCCCCATCCGAGCCGGTGTGCCTCAGGGAAGCTGCCTGTCACCCGTCTGCTATAGCAGATACACGGACGACATTCCAGTCGCTGACGGCGCTATGCTAGCGCTGTATGCCGACGACGCGGCCTTCATCACAACATCGATCAAGGTCCCGCATGCAGTGCTGAAGATGCAGCGAGCACTGGACGCACTTCCCACATGGCTGGAGAACTGGAGACTCAAGGTCAACGTGGCGAAAACTCAGGCGATTTCCATCGGGCGGGCGCGACTACTGCCGCCCCCGATGACGCTCATGGGCGAGACCGTCGAGTGGTCGCCGAAGGCCAAGTACCTCGGCGTGACCATCGACAGGACCCTCTCGATGCGGCCCCATGTCAAGAATGTGGTCGCCCAGACGCGCGCCGCACGGAACCTCCTCCGACCCGTGCTGGCGTCTCACCTGCCTCTCCGTACGAAGCTGTGCGTCTACAAGGCGTACGTTCGCACGCGACTCACCTACGCGGCACCCGCGTGGTACGCTCTCACAAGCGAGAAAGACCGCAAGTCGCTGCGAGCACAGCAGTCGCTGTCGCTCCGCACCATCTCCGGAGCACCTCGCTTCGTACGGAATCAGGTCATCTCCAGAGACCTGCGCATGGAGAACCTGGACGACTTCATTCGCCGCCTGAGTGCCTCTATGTTTGCACGCGCCGACGGAGCGCGATCCCAGCATCTGCATGGCATCGCGCCATACCATCGACGACCGCCGGACATAAGAGGCCTGCCACGTGACCTAGCTCCATAGGACACGACCACTTCCTCGCCGCTGGCTGATGGGCGCTCACCGGTACGCTACCGGCGGGCTCGACCTCGCTGAGCGGCGGGCGAAGCCCACCACGGACATACCACCCTACCGCAGTCCACAGATCGCCCGCGACACTACGCGGGCTCGATCGCACTGCGACAGGATACCACCGGACTTGACACCCCGGATATGACATCAAGGACCAACCGGTCCCACCCAGTGCCCCGCCTGTAGTTGCAGGCGGCGTTGAGACCACTGAAGGGGGCCATCGCCCTGAACAGTTACCCCGAGGCCTGTGAAGGCCTGCGTGGAAGACCCCGGACGGTTCGCTCACTTTGGTTGGGACCAGCGTACCGTCAACATCTCTTAATCGTGATGGGATCACGCCTGAGTCATAATAATTGTCCATTGGTTGATTTGTCCATTTTGATAGTTACCCTCACGTTCAGATGGTGGTTTGTCTGTCGTGCTGTGGTTGTTAGCTGAGTGGAAAGGGGCCGTTATGGGGATGGTGGAGACGGCTTAGGTAGGGTTTCAGCGTTTTAAGAGATGTGTTCTCTTAAAGCCTGATTAGTTTTTGAGTAATAAACCCTCTTCTGATAACTTTTGAATGGATCCGCTTCTGATAGCCAATATCAGAGGTGGGATTCCACTTAATGACGCTTCTGATAGCCAAAAATATTATCATTTATTTTTCAATATACAATTATTTCTTTCTTAGAATTTTATTTTTTAAGTTTTTATGCTAAAGTTAATATTCTATTATTTAGTTGTTATTCTTATACTAGCCAGCACCCATGATTTCACCTGTAAAAATTTTGAATGCAAATAAATAAGTAAAGAAATAGATAACATATTATCTTTTTCTTGTGGTCATCTAATGAGCACTAGTTACTTCATTAGCAAAAATAAAGTGTGAGACAGGTTATTGTGGTGAACGTGCAAATTATGATATTTGTTTTTCTAACAATTAATTAATATCATTACTTTACATATAATGCGAAGATAGGTAAACCACAATTTGATAAAAAATTAATTATTTGAGTTATACCATCCTGGATGTGGCATGTAAGTAATCATTGGTCATTAATTATATCCTTAATCTTGAACTGTTTGCAAAAGTGCTTTAGCTTCTTGTTCCTATTCCGTGACTTTAACGTACCTTTGACGAACTCGTACTACAAAATATGTATGGATCTGAAGTGTACAATTGTACATTAGTGTGCATCACATCCTCATTCGTCGATGATCTGAGCACTTTCTCTCGCACCCAATATCAGTTAATTTATGATAATGTAGGTATAACAGCTGTTAATAATTATAAATTCCGCTTACATTCTGCCGTTTAATAAATAATAACATTAAAATAAAATAAATGCTAATATTGTTACATACCAGTTATACATTTTTTATACATTTTTTATACATTATATATATATATATATATATATATATATATATATATATATATATATATATATATATATATATATATATATTGTAGTGTAATGTTACACACTACTTCCAAAGTCACTTTACCTGCGCATTCGCAGTTCCATGACATATTAGATTTCCGAACGCACTTGACGGAACATCAGAACAGTCTGTCCCTCTCTGTGGTATCGTAATTCATAACCCGTCTCTTTCATACTCGAGCGGCGGCCACGAGAGTGACAGACGACAACCGACATAAAGTCGAGGCTCGAATACCGCCACCGGAGGTCGCGTACGTGATCGACTCCCGCGTTTTTGTCACCGTCTAACCTGGGACGCGCGGTTTATTTGGCAACGATATTCTAAAATCATCCCGTTTTAAGGGCATCTTGAGAGTTTTTACCTCTCCTTAACTACCGATCATGTGAACGGACAATTTGCCGTCGCCGCAGCGACGTATTTTGGCAGCGGACCTATCAAATTAGTATGGACGCCTGCCACGCCACGCGATTACCCTGTCTACCATATAAGCGATATTCTCGTTAAGTAGCAAGAACAATGTACTCGGCTTAGACTCAGTGACGTCTCTAGTGTAAATAGTGAGTGAACTATGTGAGCTCGACGCAATCTCCAGGAGATAGCCTCCTCGCCGCGCCGGTTCCCGCGAGACGCACCAAGGAGGCGGCGTGCTGACCGAGCCGCGCCTCCTCGCCTAACCAACCCTGCGGGGTCCGTAACTTCTTGGTCGAGCGGACCTTCCCTGCTACGGTCGGCTTAAGGCGGGCCTGACCAGGTCAGCCTCTGGCCCAGCTGTCAGCCCTCGTATTCGTGAGTTACAACATTAAATTCTACGGACGATGCGTTGGACTCAGTGCCACTAGTCTGTAAGTCTTTTTAGTTAATTTTAACTTAGTCATAATCTAAATCCTTGCAGAAACTTAAATTAAATCACCATCTTGTATTTAGTCAAAAAGGTAATTTCATTTCAACTGCAACCTCAGACTTCCCTCCTCATCAACAGCGCATCCAGACCGACGGCAAAAGGACGGCCTTTGAAAATAAAGGCCCGATGCTCACGCCGCTAGTATCCAGCAACCGGTCGCCACACCACAATATGGCGTCCCCTACTTTGTACAAAATCGCATTCCCATTCTGTTCGTGTGACACTACGCATTAAGTAGGTTGTTGCCCCCCCCACCTTTACCCACGACAACATGGCGCCCGAACGATAGAAATGTCATCGGTCCATCGCTGTTGACCGCGACGGAAGTCTGACCATAAATAATTTTCTTCATGTTGTTAATTAAGTAACATAGATAATGTGTTTGACATTTCCGGTTCCATGTAAATTACCAAAGAGTTAGAGCGACACTTGGCAACACTGCTAATACGGCCATATTGGTAGACAGTAACAAATGACAAAAGCAACTGCCCAAGTGACACTCAACGAGTCATGTGACAACTACTGTCAACATTGACGCTTGACAGCAGTTTGTCATCGACAATTTTACATAGCTGGTTAATTTATAACCTTGTGTATTTTACTTTAATCATGTATAAATTAATTTAAGTGTTTTTTAACATAACGTGAGTGATTAACGCTAAAGATAACAATCTAGTAACTAACAATCAGTGTGAAACGAGAAAATCGTATAATGTGAGACGGATAAATAGTAGTTTTTGTAACGCAATATTTAGTTCGAAATTCGTAATTTATACATTCGAAAAATGGATAGCGAGATTCCGTTACGCGAGCCCGCGAGTGTAGCGACCTTTACTTCCCCCGTGTCGGTTCTAGAGGAAGGGAACGTAACCTCAGTGTACGTGGATATGCAGGATGCGTACGTAAACACCAACCCCAGGCATGTCGAAAAGAAGATAGCCAAAACTGACGTTTCCTACACCACGACAACAACACCACACGCAAAAACATCAAACCCAATAGCCTTCCAACCCGCCCTCAGCACAGGTAGTACACCCATACAATACAACGAGTTGAATAACACTCTCGCAAGAGAACAACCGATTATTTATAATATGCACAATTTAGCTAACCTGAAGTCCTGGAATATTAAGTTCTCCGGAGACTCTTGTGTGTATGAATTTTTAAACAGGGTTGAAGAAGTGCGAAGCGCTAGGGGCATAGACATCAACATAGTGCTCAGAGGATTCTCCGAGTTATTACAAGGTACGGCATTACAGTTTTACAGGCAAGTACGGCACCAAATAACATCATGGGCCGTCCTATGCTCAATATTTACACAAAATTTTCAGCCAATAGATTTTGAGTTTTCAACAGAAAAATTAATTAGGGATACAAAACAAAATAACAAACAATCAGTGTTTTCATTTGTCATACATATAAGAGATCTTAATAGTAAACTAGCTAACCCTATCCCAGATATATCATTACTGGAGATAATAAAACATAATTTATTACCATGCTACGGCTCATTGTTGGCTAACAACGCGATCACTTCTATAGAACATCTAATAACATTAAGCAGAAACTATGAAGCCTACGCATTACCAAACCACTCCGGTAATGCAATGAATAGAGACCGGGAAACATTTAAAAAGTTTCAAACTGCCCCCTCACAATCTATCACTTGCAAAAAATGCAAGCGGCAGGGGCACAGTCATAGAGACTGCAGAAAATACCCAGGGCTAGTATGTTTTAACTGCCACATGCCCAATGTATACTCAAATTCATGCCCGCGCTGTAGAAAAAACTCGGCAGGCACTAAAACAAAAAACACAGGCAATCATAAGCCAAATCATAATTATAAACCATACAGTGGATAGTTTACCAACACTTTACCACTTTCATAAGAATTACACATAACATCTAGGTAAACCATAACTACCTATTCACATCTTAATACTCTTAATTTTCAAATAAATTAAATAAAACAAATCCTTTTTAATCTCAATATTTACATAATTTATTTAATATAATCACAAAAAAAAAAACCCTTTAGCATAACTAGCATATAACAATATTACATAAGAATTCTCATCTAAAATAAACATAAGTTAAAAAATGTCTTAAATTATATTATATACCTAATATCTATATAGTATTCAAGTACAGTAGATAAATACTACATACTACTGAACTAAAAATATCATTGTATGATTAGGTTATCACATCCTTTCCATCCAAGTGAAGTTTAAACACTTTTCCAAACAATTAAATTTCCACGAGGGGAGGATGGGAAAAATAGGGGTCACAAGAAAAAAGACCTCAATCAAAAAATATTTTGATTCTCATTTAATTGTTTATTAACAAAGATCGGTGATATACAATGTACAAAATTTTTTTTTTTCTCACCACAATTTTTTTTTCAAAATAATTTTATTTAAAAAAAAAAAAAAAAAAAAAAAAAAAAGAAGATTTTTTTTTCCCTCTTTACTTTTCATCGCTTACTAAATGAAGCATGACTGTAAATAATTAACATCTATTAAGGTTCAACAAAATTTTTAGTTCAATAAGAACTCCACATGTCGAACCATTGGCTAAAGAACTGTGTACTAGTCTCCGTTGCCAACATGATACAACTACAGACTACTACACACACACACAACTGTAAATACTATTAATACCTACTCATTACTTATGGCTAGATATAACTTATTACTAACAACACATAAATTCTAATCGGAACTCTAGTATTATTGGTACGAGAGCGTGAGGTATGCCAGCTATGAATGAATGAAGACCAAAATTGCGCGCAACAAATAATTCGGAAAATGTATGAAAGGAATATAGGTTAATTTTATTAGGTTACAGTACTAACACACTAACTCCACATTTGTACATACCTTCATTCTTAACAAAAAAAAAAAAAAAAAAAAAAAAAAAAAAAAAAAAAAAAAAAAAAAAAAAAAATTTTTTTTTTCTTTCTCCGGTTACCACGGCTGTGGAGACAACCGGGTTGTCTCTCTGCTTTGTTAGGGGGGTATTGTAGTGTAATGTTACACACTACTTCCAAAGTCACTTTACCTGCGCATTCGCAGTTCCATGACATATTAGATTTCCGAACGCACTTGACGAAACATCAGAACAGTCTGTCCCTCTCTGTGGTATCGTAATTCATAACCCGTCTCTTTCATACTCGAGCGGCGGCCACGAGAGTGACAGACGACAACCGACAGTTAGTCGAGGCTCGAATACCGCCACCGGAGGTCGCGTACGTGATCGACTCCCGCGTTTTTGTCACCGTCTAACCTGGGACGCGCGGTTTATTTGGCAACGATATTCTAAAATCATCCCGTTTTAAGGGCATCTTGAGAGTTTTTACCTCTCCTTAACTACCGATCATGTGACCGGACAATTTGCCGTCGCCGCAGCGACGTATTTTGGCAGCGGACCTATCAAATTAGTATGGACGCCTGCCACGCCACGCGATTACCCTGTCTACCATATAAGCGATATTCTCGTTAAGTAGCAAGAACAATGTAGTCGGCTTAGACTCAGTGACGTCTCTAGTGTAAATAGTGAGTGAACTATGTGAGCTCGACGCAATCTCCAGGAGATAGCCTCCTCGCCGCGCCGGTTCCCGCGAGACGCACCAAGGAGGCGGCGTGCTGACCGAGCCGCGCCTCCTCGCCTAACCAACCCTGCGGGGTCCGTAACCCCTTGGTCGAGCGGACCTTCCCTGCTACGGTCGGCTTAAGGCGGGCCTGACCAGGTCAGCCTCTGGCCCAGCTGTCAGCCCTCGTATTCGTGAGTTACAACATTAAATTCTACGGACGATGCGTTGGACTCAGTGCCACTAGTCTGTAAGTCTTTTTAGTTAATTTTAACTTAGTCATAATCTAAATCCTTGCAGAAACTTAAATTAAATCACCATCTTGTATTTAGTCAAAAAGGTAATTTCATTTCAACTGCAACCTCAGACTTCCCTCCTCATCAACAGCGCATCCAGACCGACGGCAAAAGGACGGCCTTTGAAAATAAAGGCCCGATGCTCACGCCGCTAGTATCCAGCAACCGGTCGCCACACCACAATATGGCGTCCCCTACTTTGTACAAAATCGCATTCCCATTCTGTTCGTGTGACACTACGCATTAAGTAGGTTGTTGCCCCCCCCACCTTTACCCACGACAATATATATATATATATATATATATATATATATATATATATATATATATATATATATATATGTATAAATTTAATACAAAGTCAAATATTTATATAGATAAGGATAATGTTAATTAATTTTTATTATAGTTTTTTAACAGTACGCATGTCATGATTGACGAAATCGGTAATAACCTACATAAGTTTTATTATTATTACTTTTTTAATACATAGTTATGATTTTATGCATAAATAAACCTTCAAAAATTAATTATTGACTTAAATAAAATAAACAATATTATGAATAAATTGCAAAAAATTGCTAACTTCGTTTTTATTACGCAAATTTATCTATTTATTGTCAAAAAATAAATAAAATCTTTACAAAATATAAATCTTTTATTATTCATCTACTACTATGCCAAATTTCATCTCAATATTCCAAATAGTTTAAAAGTTATTGATTTTTGAGATGATATCGAGGCATCTGCACCATAGTGCAGCGGCGCGATATAAACAAAAGTAATCTGTGGCGCGCCGCGCGGCCCGTACTGCCGGCCGATTGAGCCGGTTGAGACTTTGCGAATGTGTGCGTGATACTTCCGTGCGTACACGGCGCCCGCTGCTCACGCATACATTCAAACCGGCAGCGGCCACTTTGTATGAAGTTAGCCTACTATTCTGTTTGTACTATGGTTCGAAGCCTGGCGCTCGAGTCTGCAGATTCAAAAAAAGGGGATTCCAGCACACTAATAACCCAACAAAAGCAATAACAAAGAGGGTTGACGTCAGGCAGGCGGCCGGTCGAAAATTGTCTAGCCGAACCACTTACAAAAATAATAATAAATAATGTCCTCCCGACCGAATCCGATCACGGCGGCCAACCTCCTTAGAGGTCAACCATCTGCGCGGGAGATATTATAGTGCACAAGTGTGTGCGCAAACACAGGTGCACTCTCTATTCCCTCATTCTCATAGTCCGGTGGGACAGAAATCCGACACGACCGGAGAGAGATCAGGCGCAGGACCGATGACTTTACGTGCTCTCCGAGGCAAGGGGGTGACTAACCGCCAACTTCCTAACTCCGGGCTAGTCATGAGAATTTCTTGACAGAAAACCCAATACTTTTTTTTCTGGCCTGACCCGGGAATCGTACCCGGGACCTCGTCATCCGTAGTCGAACGTGCTCACCACTAGACCAACGAGGCAGTTAATGTACATACATAGTGTCCAGAGTTTGAGGCCTGGCGCTCGAGTCTGGAGATTCAAAAAAAGGGGATTGCAGCACTACCCAAATAACCCAACAAAAGCATTCCCAAAGAGGGTTGACGTCAGGCAGCCGGCCTGTCGTAAAATTTCATGCCGAACCACTTACAACATGGCTCACAAGACATGTTGTGCCGACCCCACATAGCGTGGGACAAGGACAAAGAGATGATGAGTTGTTAGCCTGATAAAACTGCTCAATTTTTTTTTCGATGAGAAGGGGACTTAGTCGATACATGTTCAGGCCTACCGCGAAATGAAGGAGACGTGTAAGGGACCTGCTAGTGAGAACTTTTTTTTATATACATATTTTATTTACTTCTTTAGCACCCTTAAGCGTTGCCGGCTTGTCTGGGCGCTTATCTTATAAGAAGACACCTTTATCTGCGATCTTATCTGATGGTAAATGGCGATGTAGTTTAAGACATATAAGCAGGCTAACTTGTCTAGCAATAAAAATCTACTGACTGTGTCCGGCTTTATCATTTTATCTTTAAACATTTCTGTGGTGGTGTCGTGTGATGCGGGTTGTTACGTTCCCTCAAATATGGTTAAGCGAAGCAACGGCTGGTTCATGCGTCATGCTCGTGAACGGGTGCCACTGGCGGGAATGGGGCTACTTTATGTCTGCCCATCTTAAGATATATTGCATTGTTAGTAGATTATGAATTTTTGAAACTTCCCTCATTGTGGAAACATTGCATAAATAGCATAGTATTTACTGTATTGTAAGCTTGTTTTGAAAAGATTGAAACTTGAGCAACCGCCGAGTTTCTTGCTGGTTCTTCTCGGCAGGAAGGGTATTCCGAACCAGTGGTAGAGTCAGACGATTCAAAAGCACTTGTAAAATAAAATTAAGTGGCACTCGGGGACTGCCGCGGTAAAGCTATTGCATAGCATTTTTTATCAACTTATGCAATTATAATATTTATGCAATATTTTTTTTGCATAATAAAAATTATGCAAAAAAAATAATTAAAAAACAAACAAACAAGAAAAGCGCACTGTCACTACTTCGCGAGTGAGATTCGAACCTGCGACATCATACACCATACGGTAAAGAAAGCGGCCGCTCGCCCACTGCGCCAAACAGAGCTACTCGTGAACCTCTAAAATGTTGAACGCTTACTGAACGACGGTGTTAGGTTTATTTTCGTTACGGAATTTCTTGATTCGGTCGCCGCGCTCAAACTGTTTGTCCTAGTTCAAAGCCCGCGATAAAAGCTATGCAATAGCTTAAAAATTTATTTGAATAAAAAATATTTCTATTTTATTATATTCTATTCTATTCTATCCGGACGCCTGGCAACGCTAGCTATATTACAGCTTGGATTACAAATCATTACTTGTAGGAGGGTACATCATAACATGTACTTACAAGACACTCTCGTCGTCATATAAATCACGTCCCCGTCACGCCGTCACGCGGCCTCGTTAGCAGCCTTCTAAATAACTCGACGCCTCGAGATGAGAACGATCGTTATGAAATATGACGCGTCCAAAATGTGCCGCTTATCACGATGAAGCTTCACTGCTTTCGTTGTAATTTTCAAGGATACCTACGCGATTAAATGAAAGCCTCAACAGCGTAGACTGAAACCCGAAAAAATCTATCATTCAAAGCCGGTAGCCGGTAACACTAAAATTCCCGTCTTGCAGAATCGAAAACTCTCTAAGGGAATTAATAGTTCACAATAAAATTATACGATTAAATTAAGCCCGGTATGCGTTGCGTTAGCGTTACTTTGAATAACCAAAAAAATGTTTAAAAAAAATTTCTTTAATGCAAAAATGTATTACCCTCATTGCGGATATTGATATTGCATTTTATTCGATAGAAATATTCGTACTTTTACAGAAAAACAATTTATAAAAATGCTCTGCTATGATGACGGAGAAATCATAATATACCATACCTATTGTACACTTTAAGTAGGTATGCGACATAGGTAGGTCCGGCCAAAAAAGCTGTTTCAGCAGTGTTCCCCTAAAAGAGTAATAAATTTCCTATCGAATAGAATGTATATCCACAATACCAATCAATATATAAATAAATAAATAAATATCCACTATGACGGTTATATATATGAATAAAGGCATTAAAAAAAAATTTAAAACTATTTTTCGGTTATTTAAATTAACTCATACCAAGCTTAATTTAATCGTATAGACCAGTCACAGACTGACGGGTCTGTGGCCCACACGGACGAAGTCGCGGGCATCAGCTAGCAATAAATAAAGAAATAAATTGTAAATCTACAATCTTTATAAAAAGGACACTTTGTTCGAGTCTTCAGGTGTGTTCCTTCAGGCAGTACTCACAATATATTCAATATTTCATAAGAATGCCAGGTTCTTGCGACTTGGACAATATCTCGGATTCAGCACGAATACGAACAGTATGTTAAAAGCTTAAGCCTCGCGACCGAGTGGAAATATTGAATTCTTTTAAAGCCCCTATTTCGTATTTTGTCTCGAATGTGGTAGATTTATTGGAAACTTGAACGAAATAAAAGGCTTTCCTGCGCTTCTTCGCGATATGAATTACTTTGCTGATGCCCGCACTTTCGTTCGCGTGGAGGCAGGTTTCAAAATCTCGTGGAACTCCTTTGTTTTTGACGTGATAACGTCTTATAAATCGATGAACACCGGCTGCACGCACGAAAAAGTGTCACGTTCCGCCTGAGCCTGCGCGTGCAAGCGAGAGCGCGGAACAAGCGATAGAGAGGCACGATGGCTTGGTTGGCTTAGAGAGCGCCCGCCGCGCTGGCGCCAGAGGGCCCGCCAGTAATCGCGTGCGCGCTGTGGTTAGCGGTCATCAATGTTTCTTTATGACGTTATCAAGACGTAAAACTATCGTCCGTAAACCGACTTTACAGACAACCAATTTTTTTCTTCGAAATGATTTTGAGTAAGCTGCCTTCCACTCGAACCCACTAGTGGTTGAGGCTTCAAACTACCTAACCAATCGCAACGATCTATAACGACCCCGACGACCAGATAACGACCAAATTACGACCGACAATGCACCCTATCAGGTAAGGCCACACACACAATCAACATCAGCACAACGTCTTCGCCGACCAAGACGAGGCTCCCGTTTTCTCACGTCACCTGGGCGTGGATCTTTACCCCGATCACGGGGACGTACGGACTAACCTAGTCCAGCCGCTCCTCCCATTCGTCTCAACGTCATCCTAATGCCGATTTCCGAGCTTCACAGGAAGCGCCCTTAGAAAGACGTTGCTCTCGATGTCTTTGAGCCCTAGGGCTCACCCCCCCCAACGCTATGCGCTCGCTAAAACACCCGGTGATTATCTAGTGACCATTAGGGCCGGCAGCATACTCCATCCGATAAAAAAAATTTGTTTCTGTAATTAAAAAATTGGTTGTTTGTAAAGTCGGTTTACGGACGATAGTTTTACGTGATAACGTCATAAAGAAACATTGACGACCGCTAACCACAGCGCGCACGCGATGACTGGCGGGCCCGGCGGCCGGCTCCCTGCCAACGCTTGGGCCGATCGTGCCTCTCTATCGCTTGTTCCGCGCTCTCGCTTGCACGCGCAGGCTCAGGCAGAACGTGACACTTTTTCGTGCGTGCAGCCGGTTTTCATCGATTTATAAGACGTCAAAAGTAGCCTATGTCACTCTTCAGATCAAAAAATAACGTCAATCCGTAGCTCCGTTGTTGCGTGACTGAAGGACAAACAAAAAGGAGTTTAGTTTTATTTTATTGGTTTGCCAACAGGTACTTAAACCTCACCACCTGGATGCCTGGAGTACTTCAATCACACCCTTACCCTTCATACCCTTGTGCCAGATTTTGTCCACGCACATACAAATTGTTGAAACAAATCCCTTCGACGGTGTTCCCACTTAACTTCAACATGGGGTTAATCAAGGGGCGGACCATCAAATTCCTAAATAGAATAAGAATAGAGAAATTTTTATTCAAATAAACATTGACAAAGTGCTTTCGAATCTCAAAAGCCGGTAAAAGAGAGGGCAGACGCTACTTCTAAGCGTTTTTGCGACTGCATCGCGTTTCAGCGATTTTTGATCGCAAAAACGTTGCGATTTAGCGTTTATGCGATTAAAACGCTCGTGCTCGATGCTCGTGAACGGGTGCCGCCGGCGGGAATGGGGCTACTTTCTGTCTGCCCGTCTTTGACATGAATTGAATTGTAGTACGTTTTGTGGAAATGTCATATTCTATTCTAACAAAGATGCACGGGTTAAATCAGCTTGGCATCCAGCTGCCCACAAGATAGTATAAAAACTTATTACAATGCAATAGCTACTTATTAATATTGTAAAATGATTATTTTGAAAAGAGCAACTGCTGAGTTTCTTGCCGGCTCTTCTCAGCAGAATCCGCTTTCCGAACTGGTGGTAGAATCTTGACGTGTCATAAGAGCCACAGGTTGGCCTACATGAAATAAATAATTTTGAATTTTTGAATTTTGAATTTTTGAATTTTGAAAAAGTCGCTTAAAGCCTCGCTAAAATCGCCGATCGTTGGCGCTAAAAGTATCCAGTTTGTCTTCTCCCTTACGCGTTGTTGGTGCGTCTGGTACCCATGTGAAGTAACCCACCTGCTCATTTACTCGCTAATTAAATTAAAAACAAGTGTAAATTAAAAATTTTATTTTTAAATTCAAGCTTTTATTAGCTACATCATTAGACTCTGGATATCATCTAGGATCAAAGTACTCGTTATGACGAATCAAACGAGCCCAAACTCGATGGGGTTACGTCGTTTTATTACAGAGTTCCGATAGCCATCTTCCGTCTCCATCATCAGATCAGCTCCGTGTCACAATAATATTGCATCGTCATTCGATTTACACATACATGCAAAATTTCAGCTCGATCAGAAACCGGGAAGTGGGTCTAATTCATCTTGCAAGATTTGACCCAAACAAACATTGCAAGTCGAATATAAAGCTTATAAAACAGAAATACAAAAATTAAAGTACGCGTACGGGAACATTCCAGGTGTTTCACGTTTTGTGATTCTGCATTACAAAGTCAACATGCTCGTGAACGGGTTCCGCCTGCGGGAATGGGGCTACTTTGTGACTGCCCAGTACTGTCAGTACTTTTCTTTTTTTTGGAACTTCCCCTCATTGTGGAAATATTATATTTTATTCTAACAAAGTTGCATAGGTTAAAGTGGCTTGGCATCCAGCTGCCCACAAGATAGTATAAAAAACTTATAACAATGTAATGCTTCATAATAATATTGTAAAATGATTATTTTGAAAAGAGCAACTGCTGAGATTCTTGCCGGCTCTTCTCAGCAGAATCCGCATTCCGAACCGGTGGTAGAATCATGACTTGTTATAAGAGCCACAAGTTGGCCTACGTGAAATAAATAACTTTGAATTTGAATTTGGATTTGAAAAAACTTTTTTAGAAAGTGCTGTTCTCTACAAAGTGGAACATTACGACACAGGGGGCCGTTTTCGTCGACGTAAAATAAATCTTATCTATTATCTTCTTATCTTTGGCACATTTTCGGTACAAAAACTGTTAGAACCCCCAATTTATTCTTCGGTTAAACGTCACTCGACGTTGGTGAAATCAGCACTTAATCTACGCTAATAGTTATTTAGGACATCCCAAAATGTAACCCCTAATCTAACGAGGTAAAACGGCATTCATCAAATGTTATAAAATGGAACAAAACCCCAGATTGTGGTAAAGGCTATATTCATAGGGGTTTTCAGTGAATGGGATTCTTCTACGCATGCCTGAAGACTTTCAGCATTTCAATTTTCAGTACGTTTCAAACCTTTGGTGGGAACGCACGTCGCTTATGCGAATAAACCGCGCAAAGTTTACGCGAAATCATACAGTTAATTTAAAAAAAACTTATATTAGTAATTAATTATACCTACTGTGCGTGAAATATAAAGTGTTGTATAAAAATTTGTATCATAATTTGTGTAAATAAATAATAATAAGTAATGTGTATAATTTTTGTATTTAGCTTTATTCTTTGAGTGTGCAGTTTATAGTGTTACTTTATAGTGTTTTGTGTCAATTGGCTTGAAGATTTTGGTTTGAAATAAAGGTAAGCTTAGCTTTGCACTAATTAGTAAATTAACTTTAATCTAAACATACAACAACAAGTTTATGTAGCATATAAATTTTAAATACATACTATATAATATTTTAAAATGAAATAAGTACCAAGCAGCTGTGATAGCAGATAAAATAGATAGATAGTAGTTAGGACTTTGGTCTTCTATTCGGGGGTCACAGGTTCGATCCCGGGCAAGCACGCACCTCTGACTTTTCGGAGCTATGTCCCTACGTATATTACATGCTTTAACGGTGAAGGAAAGCATCGCGAGGAAATCTACGCACCTGAGAGCTCATCATAATTGACCGAGCGAAGCGAGGTCTCTGAGTCTACTAGAGTGAATTTGCACTTGTCCATCCGTCCGTCCGTCCGTCCGTCCGTCCGTCCGTCCGTCCGTCCGTCCGTCCGTCTGTCAGAGCCTTATAACTTTTGAATTACTGAACGTAATTACTTCAAATTTAGATATAATATGTAAACTGATGGCCTTCAGCCGAATATTGGATAAAAAATTATAAAAACCTTTATTTCAGGGGGGCTCTCATAGAAGTGAATGCGAAGTAAAAAAAAAATTATCGCGTTACTTAAAATTGTTACGTATCATTTTAAAGATAATTTTGAACCAAGTACAAAAATATATTTTTTTAAATTTTTCCCTTAAAATTGACGAAATGGGGGGCTTTCAAAGTGGCGATTTTATACGCTCGCTTGAAGACGCTCTCTAGGAAAATCCGCTATGGATTTTCAAACTGATTTTATTTTTTTAGGTCACTTATATCCTGTACTTGAACAACAAATACTAAAATTATATGAATATTATAAAGAAACGAGATTATTTAATTTTCAATGGGCATCAGTAATTCATATAGCATCAACATAGCTTCACAATAATGCTAATAGATGGCGCAGTCAGTAACTATTCCCATGGAACTACGAGTTACGACTACGATCTATCCCAAAAACAGTTTTGCGTCAACCATTATTATTTAGTTACATAATATAATACAATAATTGTATTGTAATTTTTTTTGTACCATATTATTCAATTAAAATTATTTTTTAGTTAAAGGACAATGGGCGAAAGTGGTCCAAGAGCCTCCAATGATGAGACTTGCGGGAAATGAAAGGTCATAGTTGTCGTATGATTCTGGCAAAACTCTATTAAATTCTGTTCTGGGGTTATTTTTTTATACGTCATGTTTGTTCTGACTAAATAATATGATTTTACGTACATAACGTTCTCTTCATTTTGACATGGTCTCTTAATCTCTTTATCTATCTTTAATACTAACCTCCCCGCGCCCCTCACCCTATCAGACACCGTGTACACAGAACACCGATATGACGTCATAGACACCAGGCGCAGATATAATGTGACCGTGTAGTACGTTTAATATGTACGGCTTACGTCCGGGTAAACAAAAAGAGGTAAGGGAGGTCAGAGGGTGTTGGGATTATTATTGTGTGTGTCCCCCTCCCGCCGCCCTCGCCAGTTGTAAATGCATGTATCGGCCCGGTCCAACCACCGGCAAGCGCACGCGCAGTCTTCGGTTAACTCTCACTGTTTTCGCTGTTTATTGTAATGTTTATTGTTTAATGCTTTTGATCGAATGACTTACTAAAAAGATCATCATTCATCATTAGCAACCCATCAACGGCTCACTACTGAGCGCAGGTCTCCTCTCAGAGAAAGGTTATAGGCCATAGTCCACCACGCTGGCCCAATGCGAATTGGCGGACGTCACACACCTTCAAGAAGCTTATGAAGAACTCTCAGGTGTGCAGATTTCCTCACGATGTTTTCCTTCACCGTTGAAGCAAGTGATATTTAATTGCTTAAACGCACTTGACTTCGAAAAGTCAGAGGTACCCGGGATCGAACCTGCGACTCCCCGAATAGGATACCACAGTCCTAACCACTAGGCTATCACTGCTTAAAAAGATAATTACTACAATAAAAAGACAACCAAGCGGAATTGTTATTAACACAGAGTCATATTATTTAGCCAGAACAAACATGGCCGTAGCAAAGTAACCCTGGGACAGAATTTAATAGAGTTTTGCCAGAATCATACGACAACTTTGACGTTTCATTTCCCGCAAGTCTCATCAGTGGAGGCTCTTGGACCAAGTTCCGTACATTTTTGCCCATTGTCCTTTTAGTTAAATATTGTATATTTTCTATTCGCGTCGATAGATGACGATTTGTACAGATGCCCGTATTACGCGGTTTCACTCGTTAGTACCTACATAATAATTCAATGTTTTCACTAACGTTCCCTAACCTTTACGGGCTACCTATAAGTTAGGTGATGTTTTCTGTCAACTTATTTATCACGATCCTGTACGGGACACCTAAAAGTATATTGGGACGGATGTTAGGACTTAGGATTGTATTTAGGAGCTACCTACGTTAAGAGACTCCTACTTAGGGGATGATTTAGGTATGTTTGGTGAAAACGGGCATAAAAATAATGTCAGTTTTGGTTATCATGTATCGATTGAATGAATAATCATGGGATACCGTTACCGCGAGGTCTCAGTTCGGGGCGAACCACTAGTATTAATGTTCTCGAAGATGTGTGAAGACCGCCAATTCGCATTAGGCCAGCGTGGTGGACTAAGGCCTATAAGCCTTCTCTGAGAGGAGACCTGAGGTCAGTAGTGAGCCGTTGATGGGTTGAGCCTGATTGACGATGATGAAGTACCAAGAAATTGAATTACGAACTTATTACACTATCTATATCTATGAAATAATAGTTATTTATGCAACTGTTGTATATTAAGGGGTATTAAAATGTGTAAAACGAATGTGGGTTTATCACACTTAGCTTCGCCTCGTGTGATAATAGTATCACATGAGTGTTTTAATACCTAATTATCAACAGTTGCATACAATACTTTATCTACTCCCATGTTTTTTGTAAAAAAAAAACAATAAAAAAAATATCGAAGAAAAATGGCGGGGATTCGAATAACTTACTTTTTTTTACGGCGCGCGGCGTTCTGGTAGTGAAACGCGCGTGAATGACGATGTTCTTTTTTTGAAATTCATATAGATGTTCTTTTTTTGAAATTTATACAGATATCACGCATCGAGCAGTAAGAATGTGGCTGTCTGTTGAGTAAACCCTTTGCGCAGAAGGCTGCAGAAGGGATCGAAAAAAACAAAGGAGTGTCATTATGAAATAATCCGTTTGGATAATATTATGGTTATTATGACATTGGGTGTTTTAATGTTGGCAATAAGCTAACTGTTTCAGAATCTTTTTTAAAGGATTTAAAGCATGGGATTAGATATAATAATTTAATAGATTTCGGAGACAAACCGTAATTTTATCTTCTACTATTTATTAGTCTCAATAGCCCAACGGTTAAGGTGCGGACTGAAAATTGAAAGGTCGCAGGTTCTATCCCCACCCGTTGCAATATTGTCGTACCCACTCCTAACACGAGCTTTCCGCTTATTTGGAGGGGAGAGGGGAATATTAGTCAAATTCAGCTTCACTAATCCTACTAATATTATAAATGCGAAAGTTTGTGAGGACGTTTGGATAGATGGATGTTTGTTATTCTATAACTTCACAACGAATGAACTGATTTGGCTGAAATTTTGAATGGAGATAGCTCATAATCAGGATTAAAATGTAGGCTACTTTTTATCCCGGAAAATTACAGAATTCCCGTGGGAATTAAACTCTTAATCCTCGCGGACAAAGTCGCGGGCATCATCTAGTATCACTAGGGTATGCGCTATCTCCAAACAGCCAAATTGGTTCCGTCTTTGTGGCTTTAAAAATTAACAATGATCCATCCATCCATACATCCATCCTCACAAACTTTCGCATTTATAATATTACTAGCTGATGCCCGTGACTTCGTCCGCGTGGATTTAGTTTTTGAAATCCCTCGGGAACTCTTTGATTTTCCGGGATAAAAAATAGCCTATGTCACTCCAGGTCCTCACTATACCCATGCAAAAAATCACGTCGATCCGTAGCCCTGTTGGGGCGTGATTGAAGGACAAACCAACGCACTTTCGCAGTTATAATATTTCACCATATAAAGTGCAAGTGCATATAGTCGACGTGGTTTTTTACACAGGTAAAGTTGAGGACCTGGAAAATAACACAGGCTACTTTTTGTCCCGGGAGCATACCTTCAAACGCCCGCGCCATTACAAAGTATACAATTTATTGTAGATTTTTTAAAAACGCTCGACTGCTTTCGATAAAATTTAAATGGGACCACCTGGGAAGTATACCCTTTGAAACAAAAAAAAGATTTTTCCAAATCGGTTCAGGCGTCTTCGAGTAATCGGTGAACATATATAAAAAAAGATTCCGTTGAATTGAGATCCTCCTCCTTTTTTGAAGTCGGTTAAAAATAATAATAAAAATTAGCCTAAATTTAACGAAGTTATGTAGTTAAACAGTCAAAACTAAACGAAAATCGGTTCATCCGTTTGGCGGCTACGCTACCACAGACAGATACACAGATACACAGACACGTTAAACTTATAACACCCCTCTCTTTTTGCGTCGGGGGATAAAAATAGTTCAACCCCTATGTCAGAGAACATACATCCCTCCATCCGTATACTACATCTATTATAGATATATCTATACAAACATACATCCGTATACATCCATCCTCACAAACTTTCACATTAATAATATTAGTGGGATAATATGAGTAATAATAAGTAGGATAGGATATAGTTAATGTATTTATAGTTAGTAGGAGGAGGATACAAACATACATAAATACATGCATAAACACATACATATAAACATACATGCATGCATCCATGCAAGCATATATACATACATACATACATAAGTACATACATACATGCATGCATGCATGCATACATACATACATACATACATACATACACGCATACACACATACATACATGCATGCATACATACATACATACATACATACATACATACATACATACATGTATACATGCATGCATATTGGCGCATAATTGAAGGATTAATATGTGAAAAGTAGCATACGAATATCCCGCGGGAACTGTTCGTATTCCCGGGGTTAAAAGTAGCCTTTGTCACTTTTCAGTCCCTTAACTTTACCTGTGCTAAAAAACAATCTAAAACTTCAATCTAAACCTCCGTTGGCGCATATAATTGAAGGATAAGTATGTGAAAAGTAACATACGAATATCCCGCGGGAACTGTTTATTTTCTCGGGATAAAAAGTAGCCTTTTCACTTTTCAGGTCCTCACCTATGCCTATCCAATTAAACCACGTCAATCTGTAACTCCGTTGGCGCATAATTTAAGGATAAATATGTGAAAAGTAGCACACTAATATCCCGCGCGGGAACTGTTTGCTTTCACAGGATAAAAAGTAGCCTTTGTCACTTTTCAAGTCATCAACTATACCTATCCAAAAAACCACGTTAATTTGTAACTCCGTTGCGCGTATTTTGAAGGACAAATGCGTAAAAAATAGCGATGCTATCCCGCAGGAACTGTTTGCTTTTCCGGGATAAAAAGTAGCCTATGTACTATTCCAGACTATAATCTATGTCTGTGACAAATTTCAGCAAAATCGGTTCATTCGTTGTCGCGTTAAAGAGTAACAAACATCCATCCATCCATGCATCCATCCATCCATCCATCCATCCAAACATCCAAACATCCATCCTCACAAACTTTCGCATTTATAATATTAATAGGATAGGATAATAGGATAGGATAGGATTAATAGGATTATATAATATATAATATAAATATATAATAGGATGACCAATGTAGGATGATACATGACCAGTCATTATAATATCTAGCAATGTACTCACGATGACTGTACAAATCGATACCTTGTACTATTTGTATTATTTATTTCGTAATCCATCCCTAATCCCTAAGAAATTTTCTATTGCTAATGAAAAACTTCAATAACTGCGTTTATCCTACTTGATTGTTGAATTGGAATTTTTTACTTATTCTCGATGCTGCGGATAATGTAAGCATGATTTAAGTACAATCAGCGCCATCTATCAGTGGTTTTTCAAAATCCCGCGGGAACCTTGGATTTTTCCGGGATAATTTGTAGCCTATGTGTTATTCCAGGGTATAATCTATCTCCATTCCAAATTTCAGCCAAATCCATCCAGTAGTTTTTGCGTGAAAGAGGAACAAACATACACACAAACTTTCGCCTTTATAATATTAGTAGGATTAGCGACCCGCCCTGGCTTCGCACGAGTAGTAGAGCATATTACGCCTATGCTTTGCAAACTCCTTGGAATGTTATATAAGTTATATTGAACAGTACGTAGGCTTATAAAAGAAGTATCGTTTGGCTTATTATATAGGCGCGCGCGAGGGTGGTCACTGTTCGCATGAGCGAGTCCCGTCATCGCCATCGTCGGGTTGAAATCCGCGTATTTATATTGGAGCGCGTTCGTTTTTATTTTGCGATAACTCCTAAGATATTCATTTAAATTGTATGGTGTATAAAAGGATTATCAAAATGTGCATGATATGGTGACTAAAGTATTTAAGTTGATAATGATTAATACTGTATCCGTCTTAATAGATTTCCAAATACCATTTTTTTAGAAGTTAAAATGGGTATAGTGAGCTATCCTTAAAAGATAGATGTATGCCATTCCGGACTTTTCTGTAAAGACTTATCCCACCATACCACCACCATAAATTGTTTTGTTATATCTCAAAGGGATTAAGCAGCGTTTTCGATGAAAGCTCCCAAGTTTTCCGACATTGAAATGTGATTTACACAAAACCTTAACAAATTATACACTAAAACCTTCCTCATGAATCACCCTATCTATTGATGAAAACCGCATGAAAATCTGTTCGGTAGTTTTTTAGTTTATCGCAAACAGACAGACAGACAGACAGACGCGCAGTGGGACTTTGTTTTAAGTATAATATGTAGTTATAGTAATAAATAGTAAGGAAGAAGTTTATTACTTATTCTTTAAAAAATATTTCTTACGCATTCTGAAAATATACCTAAATATGTATTTACATAGGTATGAAATTCACTAAAATAGGCAAAATTTCGACTCACTAGTCAAGTTACAATATTAAAGAAAGTAGCTCTACTTCATGTCGAGTGTCGACCTGAAGTTTTCCGTTTAACATGAATATAGGTCTTTATAGCCTAAGTTATGGAATAAAATCTGCATTAATTTCTGTTTCCGTGGAATTAAGTAGTTATCTGTACACCAACGGGACACGCCAATGCGGAAGTTTGTAATGCAGAAAGAGGGGGGGGGGGGGGGTGAGGGGGTCTGCCAACACTATGCTTCCTGATTGCGGGGTCACCACTCCAGCACCTTGGGACCCCAACGACCATCAGTTTTTTTTTCGATGACAAGCTATGTCCTTGACTGCGATCTCACCTGATGGTAAGTAGCGGGCTAACTTGGAAGGGGTATGGCAGTGAACATTCAACCCATACTCCTAATAGGTTTCTACACGCCATCGTGCCGGAACGCTAAATTCGCTTGGCGGCACGTCTTTGACGGTAGGGTGGTAACTAGCCACGGCCTAAACCTCCCACCAGACCAGACCAGAGACAATTCAGAAATTATAAAATCCTTAATTGACCCCGCCGGGAATCGAACCCGAGACCTCCCAGTTATAAGGCAACAAGCACTTACCACTGAGCCAGGGAGGTCGTCAAAAAGTTCAGTACACTTCAGTTCTTCGATAAATGTGCCCCGTCCACTTCGCGACTCGCTGAACTATGACGGTATATCGCAGGGTTATTGTTAATTTCTCTCAATTTACTGTTCTTATGAAACCATTTTGGCTTGCTGCAGAACTTAGCTTTGATACAAAACTTATAGCCTTGCGACTACTATTACGTAGTATTATTTATAACAATTTTTATTTAGGTACCAACCCAACTAGCAAAACTTATCATATAAAGCTAAGCCAAAAAAAATATCTTATAAGAGCCATATTATTATCTATACATATAATAAAACTATAACCGGAAGATTTCTGTACATTTAATATATTTTGAAAATTTTAATTGGGGGATGCTTTACTATCGATACTGAGCAAAAATCAGATTTTTATTTAATTTTTGTCTGTTTGTTTGTCCTTCTTTCACGTAAAAACTACCGCACAGATTTCTACAAAATTTTATACTGTAGTAGCTTATTACTCGGGTCAACATCTAGGCTACTTTTTATCCCGGAAAATCAAGGAGTTCTCGAGGGACTTTTAAAACTAAATCCACGCGAACAAAGTCGCGGGCATCAGCTAATCGTTAATAAGGGTGAGTTTGGGCGCAACTTATAAAGTAAATCAACTATATAAGTGCCATATAAGTACCTACTCTATTGTAAACTAATATTCGTATAAGGGTTTTATAATAATTATAACGATAATAAGAGTTCTGGCCATATTATAAGGTAACTTTGCTAGTTGGGAATGTACTATTTCATCATTGATCATCATTATTAGCAACCCATCAACGGCTCACTACTGAGCGCAGGTCTCCTCTCAGAGAAGGGTTATAGGCCATAGTCCACCACGCTGGCCCAATGCGAATTGGCGGACTTCAAACACCTTCAAGAACATTATGAAGAACTCTCAGGAGTGCAGGTTTCCTCACGATGTTTTCCTTCACCGTTGAAGCAAGTGATATTTAATTGCTTAAACGCACTTGACTCCGAAAAGTCAGAGGTGCGTACCCGGGATCGAACTCGCGTCCCCCGAAAAGGAAACCACAGTCCTAACCACTGCCAAGTGGGAAGGACTATGGTTTCCTGTTATCACTGCTGCACTATAAGTAGTGTAAGGGTAAACGATAATAAGTTCTGGCCATATTATAAGGTAACTTTGCTAGTTGGGAAGGTACTATTTACGAGGTAACTATTCTTCAGATGTGCTACAATATAGGCCGTCAGTTATTGGTTTTTGCAAAGATCAAAGTGCGGTTCGATCTATATGTATGATGCGAGTTTCCCGGCCAAGTCGTCTCCCGGGCTTTATCAGGGCGCCACAGGCCGACGGGCCTTTTGTTTATAGCCTGTACTACGCTGCAGCTATTCATCTTATAGACATTATTAAATAACGTATACGTACGTAAGCGTAACTTAATATGATATTAAGTATAATTTTTACTATAGAAACAGAAATAGAAATATTTTTTTATTCAAATAAACTTTTTAACAAGTGCTTTTGAATCGTCTATGAGTATACCACTGACTCGGAATGCCCTTCCTGCCGAGAAGAACCAGCAAGAAACTCGACGGTTGCTCTTTTTAAAACAAGTTCACATTACAATAGATACTATACTATGTATGCCGTGTTTTCACAATGAGGGAAAGTTCCATATTTATTTATTGAAAAGGTACACAAAACAGGTTGCAACCAAATATAAACGTAATACAATAACATCAGATTTGGGTTCCAGGTAACAACCCTTAATATGTGTACACAGCGGTTATAAAATTTATGCATAGAATCTATAGAGACTAAGTATGATAATTACACAGTTTACTCAGTTACACAGTTAGTAAAGATAACATAAATATTTAAAACTTAATAAAACTTAAAGTGCATTTTTGAATATACCTAAATATGCCTGTCTTAAACTAAAATTGTAAGTTGCTTGATTATGAGGTCAGAAAAAGTTTAAGTATTTGGTTTTTGAATAGGTATACTATTATATAATATAGTATAATATACCATAAAAGCATACCTACTTTCAATTCAATACATGTTAAGACGGGCAGTCAGAAAGCAGCCCCATTCCCGCCGGTGGGACTCGTTCACGAGCATGACTCATGACCCAGCCGTTACCGTACCTCAAAAAAGGAGGAGGTTATAAATTCGTCGGAATCTTTTTTTTAATGTACATATGTCCACCGATTACTCGAAGACGCCTAAATCGATTTGGAAAGATCTTTTTTAGGGTTCCGTACCCAAAGGGTACCAATTACCTATTACTAAGCCTACGCTGTCCGTCCGTCCGTCCGTCTGTCAGCGGGCTGTATCTCGTAAACCGTAATAGATAGACAGATGAAATTTTCACATATTATGTATTTCTTTTGCCGCTATAACAACAAATAATAAAAATTAAATTAAATTAAAAAATAAATTAAAATGGGTAGGTGGGTAGATGGAAATTTTTTAATTTAATTTTTTTAACGGAACCCTAAAAGAGCGAGGCCCGACTCGCACTTGGCCGATTTTTTTTTGTTTGAAAGGGCATACTTCCCAGGTGGTTCCATTAAAATTTTATCGAGATCGGTCGAGCGGTTAGGAAAAAATCAACAATCTATATATATAAAAGAAAGTCGTGTTAGTTACACTATTTATAACTCAAGAACGGCTGAACCGATTTGGCTGAAAATTGGTGGGGAGGTAGCTTAGAACCAGGAGACGGACATAGGATACTTTTTAATATTATAAATGCGAAAGTGTGTTTGTATGTGTTTTGTCCTTCAATCAAGTAGCAAAAAGGCTACGGATCGACGTGATTTTTTGCATGGGTATAGTTGAGAAACTGGAGGGTGACAAAGGCTAAATTTTATCTGGGAAAACAAAAATGAAATCCACGCGGACGAAGTCGCGGGCATCAGCTAGTAAATTATATACTTTGTACTGGCGCGGGTGTTTGAATTCGGTTTTTTAAAAAGAATTTCTTATATTAAATTATGAAAAACTGTTGGATGATGTTCGGAAGTATCTACTATTTCGATAAAACATCTTATTTCAGCAAAAAAAACAGTTTGGTAGATAAAATTGCCGTTTCCATTTTAAGTTTCACGTTAAAACGGTCGCCGGTGTCATGGCGTCGTTCGTGACGTCACCTGTATGTTTTTCATAGTATTAAGTATGTCAAAGTTTGAAGATAAATGTGGCGCCATAGCCAAAAATTTAATTGAAATGAGTTAAAGACAGATGTGACGTATCGCTCTGATTGGTGTCAATCTTTGAGTAATAAACCAACACAGGAGAAGAATTGACGCGCGTACCCCTCTGTAAGTTGGGTATGAGCAGTGGTCCTACTCGTTATATAAAACTGTTTGACTCGAGTCACGCGCCTGTCAACTACGTATGGTTAGCGGGGAATGAGCTCCGCTATAAATGCCGAATATGAGAGTATTTTCTTCTAAAAAAATATTTAAAACATCCAGTTTACTAAAGGATAACATTTATTTACTTCTGATGTATTATTTTATTCAAATAATGCAATACTTATGCAGAAAACTGAAGAAAACTGTCGATCTGAAAATGTTGCTACTTAATCGTACATGAAATAATTTGGGGAAAATATTGAAAATTAATCTTCCTACTTACTATTCGTTTAGAGACTGAATCTTGAACTGCATTATAAATTGATCCCATAGAATTAAAATCACGATAGAATAGGAAGGGGTGAACGACTAATTTATAAGCTTTAAGTAAAATATGACTAGATATGTAAATACGAACTTTGATCGTCTGTGGGATTATCAAATAATGATAAAAAATTCTTTCTATAAAACCGACTTTAAACGCCACTACAAAGTATAAAACAATTTTAATTTGTACATGTATGTTGAAGTCGGGCGGGCCTAAATATAAATGATGAAACTAATGCGCGACGCTAGCCCAACTTTGCCCGATCGGCGTATGAAGTCGGTTTTTTAAAGATATTTTTTTTACATTATTATTTTAAGCTTTTTTGTGTATATCTCTGATCGCGAGCAATTTGCTCTTAATCATTGAGTTCCTTCCTCCATCACCGAAGATATGAATCATCTTCTCTTCACCTTTTAAATAGGCCCAACCTTATTATGCTTTCTTTCAAAAAAAATTGAAATCGGTTCAGATTTGACGTAGTTATGGAGTAACATCTAACATTATATCAACAAAAATTTATATGAGAACCACCTCTGAAGTATGCCCTACTAAACAAAAAAAAATTATCAAATTCCATTCATTATTTGGCGGAATAATTGGGTAACAAATATACAAAAAATTCAAATTGAGAACCTCCTCCTTTTTTGAAGTCGGTTAAAATGATTGCATTATTATAACGATCGCAATGGTGTCTGATTGGCTGGTACTCTCCCACTATTGTTTAAAATGCATTGATGCAGCTAGAGCTCCATAAACTCAGCGAATTCATAAAATTAGTTTTTTTACTCAATTATTTCAAAATTTATAGGTATATATTTCCATATAGCCAGTGTGATATGATTTTCTAAATATATAAAATGAAAAGGTGACTGACTCACTGATTTATCAACGCATATCTACTATGACGTAGGCATCCGCTAAGAAAGGATTTTTACAAATATAATACAAAAAATAATGAAAACGAGACTAAAAAATTGTTTAATAATAATGATAAGTTCTACGTAAGTCTTTCTTACTCGAAAATTAGGACTTTAATTTTATGAAGTCGGCCACACCGCAATAAAATTAGGGCTGACAGCAAGATTTCATATGTCGATATTGGTGGGGGGATTGTATAAATTATTTATACCGAGATATTTTTATCGTCTTACTAATGGTTCATTGACGAAAAAAATATTTAAATTCTATACATATTTGGTTCATTAAAACTTGGCAATTGAATTAAAGTACCCATACTTCTTATTCATCCCGCTAGGTTTACCGGAAAGCTAAATAGCTTGGCGGTGTTTTATTACAGATGGGGTGGCCACTATAGCCATGGCGGCAGCCTAGCATTACAAACAAATATACACTTCGTTCAGATGAAGTAGATGAAAAAAATAAGCCTTCCAAGTAAAGTATGTAGGTACAAGTTTTAACTTACCAATCATAACTTTAAATAAATTTTTTTTTTAGGGTTCAGTTTTTCCTTTTTATGTTTCCTCCATACTGGACTGAGAGAATATTATTCAACGCTGGAAAACGATCTTGTAAATCGAAAAAGTGAACTTTAAACCAGAGCCAATAACGTTTTAAAAAATCATAACAGCTCATAATAAGCTATCAGGAGCAGATTTTTTTCAAAAAGCATATTTTTTAATGTAACACATCAGATGATACTAATTATATAATTCTAAAGTAGAATTACTTTAGTTTTATACATTAGTTTTATATCAATTTCGACTAATAGTTTTTCAATTTCAAGAAGCAATGTTGCTGTAACTTGGTATTTGATACATATGAAACCACGAAATAACTCTAAACTCTGAAATGCTAATTATGCTGTATTTATTTTTAAGGAAACATGATGTAGTCCTAACAGTTTGTACTTAATATACTTTTTAGAAATAGATACATCGTAAATTTCGCTTTAAACATAAATAAAACAAATGATGTTTCATTAAAAATGCTGTATATTTATTTAAACAAGATTACTTAAAAAATCAATGTGTTCAATATTAATACCCACTACGTATTCAAATAAAAATTAAATGTCTCTCAACTTAATAAACAATATTATTAAAAATCTATGACAAAGTACAGCACTCCCTGGTGGCTTTTAACCTTAAATCATAACTAAACAGCTGCTCTAAGGTGATATACTGTGGTACCTACAGCATGCTTTCAGCATGAGATTGAGAGTATAGTGACGGAGTAAATACCTTGGTATCTACAAAATCTGTTAATAATCAGATAATCCTAAGTCCTTACAGTAGGTACACCTAAGTGCACTGCACTGCTAAAAAGTATTGATAACTTTTTTGAAGTATCTGTATAATATTGAAAACTAGATGGTGTCTTAGTATTTACAGCATTTTTGAGTACGTTGAAAAATATGAATAACAAAAAATATAATATAAACATGTAGAGAAGGTCAACATAGTATCTTAGAAAAATAATGTCATAGGAAAACGAAAATCCGACAATCCGACGCAGTATCTTTTTCTTCCAAATATATAAAAAAGTAATTTTGCTATTTTTCGAAATAAGCTAGATCGCTTTCCAGCGTCAATATAGTCCAAAGTTTCTAGCTGTATCTTTACGCAAGTACTAAAAGCCTACAAAGAGTCAATCTAATAGCAAAGGCATATTATGACTAAAATAACGGCAAGAACCTCGTTTCCTAGCGCTTCTATATACCTACCATGTTAAAGATCTCGAACAAAAAAATTTACTCTCGAATAAAGTAACTCTGTTGTAAATAATTATTAGAAAAACTTATCGAAAGTCGATAATCGATAGTGTCAAATCCCTAAAATGCTTACACAAATGATGCGATTGTTTCATGTAATGATAGAGCGTCCCTGTGTGTGAATGTGATAGTGTGCATATACTTTAAGGTAGTGTTTGCTAATTATATTGTGTGCGTGCATAGCGACGTGATGGAAAAATGCAACTGTAGTAAGCAAGTTTTCATGTGTGCTACCTCGCCCCCCACCGTAATTGACAGACTTTTTTGCAAATAAATTAGGCGTCAATTCCTCTCCATTGCTGGTTTATTACTCAAAGTCTTTGAGTAATAAACCAACACAGGAGAAGAATTGACGCGCGTACCCCTCTGTAAGTTGGGTATGAGCAGTGCTCATACTCGTTATATAAAACTGTTTGACTCGAGTCACGCGCCTGTCAACTACGTATGGTTAGCGGAGAATGAGCTCCGCTATAAATGCCGAATATGAGAGTATTTTCTTCTAAAAAAATATTTAAAACATCCAGTTTACTAAAGAATAACATTTATTTACTTCTGATGTATTATTTTATCCAAATAATGCAATACTTATGCAGAAAACTTAAGAAAACTGTCGATCTGAAAATGTTGCTACTTAATCGTACATGAAATAATTTGGGGAAAATATTGAAAATTAATCTTCCTACTTACTATTCGTTTAGAGACCTTTATCTTGAACTGCATTATAAATTGATCCCATAGAATTAAAATCACGATAGAATAGGAAGGGGTGAACGACTAATTTATAAGCTTTAAGTAAAATATGACTAGATATATAAATACGAACTTTGATCGTCTGTGGGATTATCAAATAATGATAAAAAATTCTTTCTATAAAACCGACTTTAAACGCCACTACAAAGTATAAAACAATTTTAATTTGTACATGTATGTTGAAGTCGGGCGGGCCTAAATATAAATGATGAAACTAATGCGCGACGCTAGCCCAACTTTGCCCGATCGGCGTATGAAGTCGGTTTTTTAAAGATATTTTTTTTACATTATTATTTTAAGCTTTTTTGTGTATATCTCTGATCGCGAGCAATTTGCTCTTAATCATTGAGTTCCTTCCTCCATCACTGAAGATATGAATCATCTTCTCTTCACCTTTTAAATAGGCCCAACCTTATTATGCTTTCTTTCAAAAAAAATTGAAATCGGTTCAGATTTGACGTAGTTATGGAGTAACATCTAACATTATATCAACAAAAATTTATATGGGAACCACCTCTGAAGTATGCCCTACTAAACAAAAAAAAATTATCAAATTCCATTCATTATTTGGCGGAATAATTGGGTAACAAATATACAAAAAATTCAAATTGAGAACCTCCTCCTTTTTTGAAGTCGGCTAAAATGATTGCATTATTATAACGATCGCAATGGTGTCTGATTGGCTGGTACTCTCCCACTATTGTTTAAAATGCATTGATGCAGCTAGAGCTCCATAAACTCAGCGAATTCATAAAATTAGTTTTTTTACTCAATTATTTCAAAATTTATAGGTATATATTTCCATATAGCCAGTGTGATATGATTTTCTAAATATATAAAATGAAAAGGTGACTGACTCACTGATTTATCAACGCATATCTACTATGACGTAGGCATCCGCTAAGAAAGGATTTTTACAAATATAATACAAAAAATAATGAAAACGAGACTAAAAAATTGTTTAATAATAATGATAAGTTCTACGTAAGTCTTTCTTACTCGAAAATTAGGACTTTAATTTTATGAAGTCGGCCACACCGCAATAAAATTAGGGCTGGACAGCAAGATTTCATATGTCGATATTGGTGGGGGGATTGTATAAATTATTTATACCGAGATATTTTTATCGTCTTACTAATGGTTCATTGACGAAAAAAAATATTTAAATTCTATACATATTTGGTTCATTAAAACTTGGCAATTGAATTAAAGTACCCATACTTCTTATTCATCCCGCTAGGTTTACCGGAAAGCTAAATAGCTTGGCGGTGTTTTATTACAGATGGGGTGGCCACTATAGCCATGGCGGCAGCCTAGCATTACAAACAAATATACACTTCGTTCAGATGAAGTAGATGAAAAAAATAAGCCTTCCAAGTAAAGTATGTAGGTACAAGTTTTAACTTACCAATCATAACTTTAAATAATTTTTTTTTTTAGGGTTCAGTTTTTACTTTTTATGTTTCCTCCATACTGGACTGAGAGAATATTATTCAACGCTGGAAAACGATCTTGTAAATCGAAAAAGTGAACTTTAAACCAGAGCCAATAACGTTTTAAAAAATCATAACAGCTCATAATAAGCTATCAGGAGCAGATTTTTTTCAAAAAGCATATTTTTTAATATAACACATCAGATGATACTAATTACATATATAATTCTAAAGTAGAATTACTTTAGTTTTATACATTAGTTTTATATCAATTTCGACTAATAGTTTTTCAATTTCAAGAAGCAATGTTGCTGTAACTTGGTATTTGATACATATGAAACCACGAAATAACTCTAAACTCTGAAATGCTAATTATGCTGTATTTATTTTTAAGGAAACATGATGTAGTCCTAACAGTTTGTACTTAATATACTTTTTAGAAATAGATACATCGTAAATTTCGCTTTAAACATAAATAAAACAAATGATGTTTCATTAAAAATGCTGTATGTTTATTTAAACAAGATTACTTAAAAAATCAATGTGTTCAATATTAATACCCACTACGTATTCAAATAAAAATTAAATGTCTCTCAACTTAATAAACAATATTATTAAAAATCTATGACAAAGTACAGCACTCCCTGGTGGCTTATAACCTTAAATCATAACTAAACAGCTGCTCTAAGGTGATATACTGTGGTACCTACAGCATGCTTTCAGCATGAGATTGAGAGTATAGTGACGGAGTAAATACCTTGGTATCTACAAAATCTGTTAATAATCAGATAATCCTAAGTCCTTACAGTAGGTACACCTAAGTGCACTGCACTGCTAAAAAGTATTGATAACTTTTTTGAAGTATCTTTATAATATTGAAAAATAGATGGTGTCTTAGTATTTACAGCATTTTTGAGTACGTTGAAAAATATTAATAACAAAAAATATAATATAAACATGTAGAGAAGGTCAACATAGTATCTTAGAAAAATAATGTCATAGGAAAACGAAAATCCGACAATCCGACGCAGTATCTTTTTCTTCCAAATATATAAAAAAGTCATTTTGTTATTTTTCGAAATAAGCTAGATCGCTTTCCAGCGTCAATATAGTCCAAAGTTTCTAGCTGTATCTTTACGCAAGTACTAAAAGCCTACAAAGAGTCAATCTAATAGCAAAGGCATATTATGACTAAAATAACGGCAAGAACCTCGTTTCCTAGCGCTTCTATATACCTACCATGTTAAAGATCTCGAACAAAAAAATTTACTCTCGAATAAAGTAACTCTGTTGTAAATAATTATTAGAAAAACTTATCGAAAGTCGATAATCGATAGTGTCAAATCCCTAAAATGCTTACACAAATGATGCGATTGTTTCATGTAATGATAGAGCGTCCCTGTGTGTGAATGTGATAGTGTGCATATACTTTAAGGTAGTGTTTGCTAATTATATTGTGTGCGTGCATAGCGACGTGATGGAAAAATGCAACTGTAGTAAGCAAGTTTTCATGTGTGCTACCTCACCCCCCACCGTAATTGACAGACTTTTTTGCGAATAAATTAGGGGTCAAGTCCTCTCCATTGCTGGTTTATTACTCAAAGGTGTCAATCCACATATCAGTAATCTCGCTCAAAAAAGAAAAATGAATACGTTTTTTATAATCCATGATTTTTTTTTAATTCTGATTCTTGGTTCGCCATGTCTATTGTGGTGATTGATTGAATTTATGGTATTCTTACTGCAACAGCCAATTTTAAGGGAAAAATATTAGATTTTACACCCGTCTGTCGTACAAGATATCCATAAATTCGAATATTTAGTACACAATGCCTCAATAGCCCAACGGATTAAAAACTGAGAGGACGCAGGTTCGAATCCCACCCGTTGCACTAGTGTCGTGCCCACTCCTGGCACAAGATTTCCGCTTATTTGGAGGGGAGAGGATAATATTAGTCAAGTTCAACTTGGTTGATATTCTTTAAAAAAAAATACAAGTTCCTCAATCAGCATTACCTAGAACTGTTCACTTTCAACAAGTAAATGACAAAGGTCAATCAAGGTCAATCAAAGGTGATTGCGATAGTGTAAAAATTATTGCTATATACTATAATATTAATCAACTCCGACCCTCTCGACGACCTCCCCGGCTCAGTGGTGAGCGCTGTTGTCTTATACCTGGGAGGTCTCGGGTTCGATTCCCGGCGGGGTCAACTTGGAAATTTATAATTTCTGAATTGTCTCTGATCTGGTCTGGTGGGAGGCTACCTACCGTCAAGGAAGTGCCGCCAAGCGATTTAGCGTTCCACGCGATGGCGTGTAGAAACCGATATTAGGGGTATGGGTTGAATGTTCACTGCCATACCCCTTCCAAGTTAGCCCGATACCATCTTAGAATGCATCGTCACTTACCATCAGGTGAGATCGCAGTCAAGGACTAGCTTGTCATCGAAAAAAAAACTCAGATTGCCCGAATTTCGGCGTTTTTTTTGCATCAATGCAAAAATGCAAGAGAAAACCAGATCCTCAATTACTATACTCATGCAAAGAGTCGATCTCTAGCTGTGTTGCAGCGTGATTGAAGGACTAACCACAAAATAAATCCACTTTCGCATTTATATTATTATTAGTAAGCCATTTTTAACTGACTTCAAAAAAGAAGGAGGTTTGAGGATATTGATAACGTACATAAAAATATCTTTTTTTTAAGTATGTTCACCGATTATTCGAAGACGCCTGAACCAATTTGGAAAATTCTTTTTTGTTTCAAAGGGTATCAAAGTATTTCAAAGTGCTCCCATTTAAATTTTATCGAAATCGGTCCAGCGGTTTATAAAATATCAACATTATATATACTTTGTAGTGGCGCGGGTGGTTGAAGTTGTGTTTTTAAAAATAATTTTTTATATTAAATTATCAATTTACAGGTTTTTAAGTGCTTACCTAAACATACCTCGAAAAGTCAGAGATATAATATGCCTGGGATTCGAATTCGACCCCGGAAAGGGGCCGGAGTCTTAACCACTAGGCTATCACGGTTTTTTGGGCATTTTCAGTTTGATTTATTACAAACGAAGGGCCCCGTTCTTTTGGCAGCGGCTAAGCATAACATAACTTTGTGATAAATTGCCAAAATTAACATAACATCTCGTATATGTGAGGCGTTGCCAAAAACAGTAGACAGGGAGGCGCGGGCTGCGAGATTAATATTATTATAACAGCCAAACTGTGTTACATCTAAGTAGCTGTAATATATTACCTATAATATATAAGTACCTAGCTATCTATAATACATATTTTTTGGCAACATTTTGTTGGCATGTTATCTGCTATATAACTATGGGCCTCATAAGAAGGCTCAGGGTCACTCAGCGAGCGATGGAGAGAGCTATGCTCGGTATATACCTGCGAGATCAAATCAGAAATGAGGAGATCCGTAGGAGAACCAAAGTCACCGACATAGCTCAGCGTGTCGCGAAACTGAAGTGGAAATGGGCGGAGCACATAGTTCGAAGAGCTGATCGTCGTTGGAGTCCCAAGGTGCTGGAGTGGCGACCCCGCACCGGGAAACGCAGTGTTGGCAGACCCCCACCAGGTGGACCGACGACATCAAACGAGTCGCAGGGAGCCGCTGGATTCAAGCGGCGCAAGACCGAAGCCTGTGGAAGTCCATGCAAGAGACCTTTGTCCAGCAGTGGACGTCTATAGGTTGATAAAGAAGAAGTTATCTAAGGGGGAAGTTAACATTCGTCAGCATCGATTCGCATCTAGCCTTTTTTTAACCCCCGACAAAAAGAGGGTAATTGTATCTGTCTATCTGTCTGTTCTCTCGTAGCTCTCTTACGAGTGGACCGATTTAGATGCTGTGTTAAAAATTTCTGTTTGAAAGCTAACGTGATCGAGATGGATCTTAGCTATAAATTTTATGAAGATCTGCTCAGGCGTTTGAAGATCATCAGCTCATCTCCTACTTGATTATGTAGGGTCTTACAAACTTTCACTTTTGCGAATGATTTGAAGTTTGGTTTACCTAACCTTGAGCTGATGCTGCAGCATCGAGTAATAAGAATATTCTAACTGCAGCACTCAAAGACATTCACCTAATATTTAACGAGTCGTCATCATCATCAGCAACCCATCAACGGCTCACTACTGAGCGCAGGTCTCCTCTCAGAGAAGGGTTATAGGCCATAGTCCACCACGCTGGCTCAGTACGAATTGGCAGACTTCACACACCTTTGAGAACATTATGGAGAACTGTCAGGTGTGCAGGTTTCCTCACGATGTTTTCCTTCACCGTTGGAGTTTGTGATATTTAATTTTTAAACGCAAATAATTTAGAAAAACCAGAGGGGCGTGCACGGGATCGAACCTGCGACCCCCCGAAAAGGAGACCGCAGTAACCACTAGGCTATCACTGCTTCACTGTTTAATTAGTCATTAATTATTATCAGTAAATTTCTTAATGAGCTGTCATTAATCTGTAGACCGTGCTAACGAAGTGATAACAGTTTCAAGAGAGTGAACATTTTAAATCTTTAATGAGGAGGGATAATAAAAGTTAAAGACTTATTGAACAATTTATTTAAGAAAACTATTACATTTCGCATCCCTCTCTCGTACATTCTAATATTTTCAATGATTGGAAAAATCTGATAGTTTGACAAAATATGGTCTATTATTATTATCTTCTATTATTATCTATGAAGCAGGGATAGCCTAGTGGTTAGGACTGTGGTCTCCTATTCGGGGGGTCGCAGATTCGATCCCCTCTGACTTTTCGGAGTCAAGTGCGTTTAAGCTATTAAATATCACTTGCGTCAACGGTGAAGGAAAACATCGTGAGGAAACCTGCACATCTGAGAGTTCTTCATAATGTTCTCGAAGGTGTGTGAAGTCCGCCAATTCGCATTGGGCCAGCGTGGTGGACTATGGCCTATAACCCTTCTCTGAGAGGAGACCTGCGCTCAGTAGTGAGCCGATGATGGGTTGATAATGATGATGATGATTATTATCTTTGACAGTTAAGTTATGGATATTTTAGACATATATTTATTAGCATATACCTAATGTTTAAAGGGAATAAGAGCGATAAAAATTAACAAGTACTTAGTAGTTTTCGCCATTTTTCTTCATCAAAATCTAGGTAGGTATATCATAATAAAACTATATTTAAATATCCGTAATTTTATCGTCAAGTATAATAGACCACATTTAGTCAAAAGTATCTGAGATTTTTAGGATCATTGTTAGTATTAGAATGTCCGAGAGAGAGGAATGCGAACTGGTCCTCTTATAAAAATTGGTTGTCTGTAAAATCGGTTTACGGACGATAGTTTTACGTGATAACGCCATAAAGAAATATTGATGAAAAATTGCATATTTTTATGATTTAAATTGAATTTTTATCACTGAATTATCATTATTTTGTATAATAACAAGAAGTTAGTGAAAATTACAATTTTATCTAGTCACAAGCCAACGCTTGGGTCGACCGTGCCTCTCTCGCTTGTTCCGCGCTCTCACTTGCACGCGCAGGCATGGGCGGAACGTGACACTTCGTGCGTGCAGCCGGTGTTCATCGATTTATAAGACGTTATCACGTCAAAACTGCTCAATACGTAGGTATAAATACAAAATAACAGTTATTTTCACTGGAAGTAAAAAGATTACCTACGTCGTTAGTCTATTATTATAATCCAATTATGATGGACTGGACTGTCTAACGCGAAAGCACTACAACTCACATTTTGCCTAGATCTATTTCTGAAAAATTAGGTATAATTACTGTTAACAATAATAGACTTTATACGGTCCCACCATAAAGGTGAATTTTTAGTAACAACATTTGGCCATAATTCGCTGTGCGTGACACACCGTACAGAGTAGTTCGCTAATAGAGCTTTTAAAAAAGCTTTTGCAAATTAAAGCGCCGTTAAATGTTTTCTAGGAACTTGTGATATTTTTTATATCTGTGGTCGATATATTGTAATTATGTAAATTTTTGCTTTCTAGCGTTTGCATTTTATATTCTACTGGATGATGCCCGCGACTTCGGCCGCGTGGATTAAGGTTTTTTTAATTCCCGCGGGAACTGTAATTTTTCGGGATAAAAGTAGCCTATATGTGTTAGTCCTGGATATGAGCTATCTCCATTCCAAACAGCCAAATCGGTTCATTCGTTGTGGCGTAAAGAGTTACAAACATTCATCCAAACATCTATTCATCCATACATCCTCACAATCTTTTGCATTTATAATATTAGTAGGATTTAATTTGTATAGGTAATTGTTACGGTTTGTATGATTAATTGAAAACTATTAGCATCTATTAGTGACTAACCGATTACATTAACTATTTTCTACGCATTACATTAACTATTTGATGCGGGTTGTTACGTTCCCTCAAATATGGTTGAGCGGAGCAATGGCTGGGTCATGCGTCATGCTCGTGAACGGCTGCCGCCGGCGGGAATGGGGCTACTTTATGTCTGCCCATCTTAAGATAGAAGTTAGTCGGTATGCATTTTTGGAACTTCCCTCATTTGGGAAACACTGCATATATAGCATAATATTTACTGTATTGTAAATTTGTTTTGAAAAGAGCAACCGCCGAGTTTCTTGCTGGTTCTTCCCGGCAGGAAGGGCATTCCGAACCAGTGGTAGAGCCAGGCGATTCAAAAGCACTTGTAAAAAGTTTATTTGAATAAAAAATATTTCTATTCTATTCTACTTACTTCTATTTTATCATAATATCTTGTTTGTCATCCGGACTTACTGGTCCCACGGAAGACCAGCGCTGTGCCTGTGCTTCCTCCACAGCCAGCATTTATGCTGAGTGGAGACCATTTTGGGACCACACATATTTTGTTCCGTCTGTCACTATAACTGTGTTATGAATGAGTTCCGAATACTTAAATGCTTTTTCATCTTCCTATCTGGGAAAGAGTATTTTTGCTCTTCGATATCTGAGTGCAAAAGCCGTTTTATCTGCTAGAGGATAAAGTATTGAAATTAGAACATCGTGTGCACTAAGTTTGTGAATTCAAAACATCATTAAACCTATTTACTTCTACCTCCATGGTGCCGAATTTATCATACAACCTTTGGAACGTAAGTTCCTTATCGCGCGGTGCGGAAGGAGGCTAGACAGAAAAAATTAAGGAACCGACACTCGACAATTTTTTGAAACCGACACTTTATTGTTGTTACTGAGCGAGGTCTTCTCTCAAAGAAGGGATAAATGCCATAGTCCACCACGCTGGCCCAATGCGAATTGGCGTACTTCACTCACCTTCAAGAACTATGAAGAACTCTCAGGTGTGCAGGTTTCCTCACGATGTTTTCCTTCACCGTTGTAGCAAGTGATATTTATTTGCTTAAACGCACTTGACTCCGAAAAATCAGAGGTCCCGAACTTGCAACGGGATCGAACTTGCAACCCCCTGAACAGGAGACCACAGTCCTAACCACTAGGCTATCACTGCTCATAAAGGTATGTGAAGTATGCTAATTTACATTGGACCTGTGTGGTGGACTATGGCCTATAACCATTCCTTGAGAGGAGACCTGCGCTCTGTAGTGAGCTGTTCATGGGTTACTGGTGGTCACAAGTAGCAAAGTGAGTATCCTACTATAGTAGGGACCTAGCAAGCTTGTGTTAATTAAAACCTCTGTGGTAAAGTTAGGCTACGCGAGTCTAATTTTACGCTGAGGTGTGCCTTAATTCGGGGTTCTACGAAATAACATGACGTGTTATTGGTTCGATTCTGTTTAATTACACGCCTTTGATCGTTAAACATGTAGCGAGCGGGTTGAAGTATGATCTGTATGATGTGCTCGGGGTTTAGCTGGGGGCTGTTTATTATTCTACTAACTTCCACAGAGGTTGATTAGTTGAAATTCAAATAAGCATTAAACTTAGTATGTGGCGCAGTCGATAAGATAAACCTTTACTTATCTTAGCGAAGTGATAGCCTAGTGGTTAGTACTGTGGTCTCTTATTCAGGGATCGCAGGTTCGATCCCGGGCATGCACCTCTGGCTTTTTCTAAGTTATGTGCGTTTAGAAATTAAATATCACAAGCTTTAATGGTGAAGGAAAACATCGTGAGGAAACCTGCACACCTGAGAGTTCTTCATAATGTTCTCAAAGGTCAAAGACTCACAAGTCTGTCAATTTGCATTGGGCCAGCGCGGTGGACTATTGTCTATAATCCTTCTCTGAGTATACTTGCGCTCAGTGGTGAGAGGTTGATGGATAGCTGATGATGATGGTGATGACGTAAGAGAACCAGTTGATGGGTTGCTGATGATGATCATGATGTTGGAGAACCAGAGTTACGGACATAGCTAATAGATACGTAAAGAAGTAACTATGGACGACGTTGGACATATCTCGAAGAGCCGATGGTCGTTGGAGTCCAATGGTGCTGGGTTGGTTGGGATGGAGCCAGCGTTTTAAGACCATGCACTATTGACATGATGGACGGAAGATCTCGCCAGCAGCCGCACGGAGTCGCGTTCAAAAACTAGTATTTGCATTTTTTGAAAATCACAGACCAAACTAAAATGTTCTACAGCATGTCTACAAAATATTCATTGACTTTAAACCACTGGACGGATCGGGCTTCCTCTAAGAAAGGATCTTTAAAAGTTTAATCCCTAAGGGGGTAAAATAGGGGATTAAAATCGAAATTTACGTCAGCGAAGCCGCGGGCAAAAGCTAGTTTGCAGATAATAATCAAACTCAATCAAACTACGTTTGTATGGATTACTCTAGAACGGTAGAGGAAGATATTCTTATCACCTTTCAAACACGTATAAAGCTGGAAACAAACTATCGGACGCGGCTGACGGACGCGGCTTACGGACGCGACTGATAAGTGTGCACAGTCGTTTAAGACGCGTCTTGCGGATTCGTCCGAGCGCCCACAGACCCAACCCCAGAATATTCTACAGACACAGTGTTTATTACATGGAACAAGGAATTACGACTATGTCTAATCGATGGTCTTTGCTGTTGACGAAGGTTCTTCGTCGAAGAAACATGTCTAGTGAATTGGCATCAATGTATTATAGTGAAAATGCATTAAAAAGATCTTGTGACGGCTTGCCCGCAGAATTTAATCACTAATGTCACGCACGAAAATCGTAGTGTACTTTATATTCTCTTTGGCACGAACGTGCGAGCTCCCGAATATTCATTAAAGTCCTTCTCTGTGGTCATTCTGACGCACGGACGCGTCCCGCACCCCGTGCATAGCGTCCGCGGACGTTTTCGCATCCAGCGGGCCAGATTGCTCTCGGACGTCAACGCTCAAGGTCACGTCCGCGACTTACGTCCGATAGTGTGCACAGTTCAGTGTACGTTTAGTAACCAGATCCCTTATAAGTCGCGTCCGTAAGCCGCGTCCGTCAGCCGCGTCCGATAGTTTGTTTCCAGCTTAAGCCCTCATCTTAGCTTTACTATAATAGAAGGTAAAGCTAAGGAAGCTATAAAAGTTTTTACTATAGTGTAATCAATAATTCACTAGATAAGAGTGAATTGACAGATGTTAATGTCACTTTGTAAAATAATGTTGCCATATTTATTGTATTAAACTACTTGACCGTCACTGGAAGCTTTATATTGAGAGTAGCATTTCCGTTTCCGTCGATTTCTTGTCAGTTTTCGTACTTTTATTGACGTCACATCCGCTATGTGGCGCCACCTGGCGGCGTCGTGCTCACAAAGTTTTCGTTAAATGTTGAGCTCGGCCCTTGGTACATTGGCGTTTTGTTTTCCGTCGAAGCAACAGCTTGCAAGCAGTCTATACGTAACATTGCAAAGCTTATACATTAAGTGTAAGTGTATTTCGTGTGTGAAATTAATTCGCAGTAAGTACCTACTTGTATAAAAATAATAAGTGATCATTATTTTTTTAACGGGTTTTCCGTTCGGATCACTGGTTAATATTTGTTTAAAATTAAAATTTTGTATTTTAATGTTTTCGTACACGTTAGAAAAAATAATGACTACCTTCCTTTTATATTTATTTTTATAGCCGTTGTTAACATACTTTGAATTTCAGACTTTGAATTTCAGTTATGGATAATTTACCGAAAGACGTGGCCGGTCCGAGTGGACAGGCTCGTAAGCGTGCGCGCAGCCGCTCCAGTAGCTACTGGATATGGATAAGCTATCTTAGCTAGCTACTTGTCTGCCGTTCGGGCTAATCACAGCGCCCAAATTCTTTTCCATGCTGACAAATTGGGTAGCTCAAATATTAAGGGAAAGGTGGAATATAAGAATCCTAGTTTATCTAGAGATTAGTGAGTTACACAAATCCATTGTAACTTCGAATGATAATGAGATTACAGCTAATCATGACGAAATTGATGCCCAAGTTAGTGGTGAACATGTCACACCTGATGAACCTCAGTGTGAAATTGAATCAAAGTGCTTAAATTTTACTTCGATGTCGAGGTCTCATAGACCTAGAAACAAACAAGGAGGTACAAATGTATGATACCTTGCGTCATCTAGCCAACGCATCTAAAGCTTATGCAGCTATCACACACTGCATCTTAAAATTATTGCTATCAGTATTATTTTCTTGGGCCAGGCAGGTGAGTTTTATAAAATTTCATCGGATCTTTTACAATTAGTGTGGCCACAAAGCAGATAGCATTGAGACGCGCCGTGAAACTATACGAGCCGGGTTCGCGACCCCTTGGTGAAAGCGTCATTGAATAAAATACCTCCTTCAGCTACTCATTTGCTTAATTCAGAGCAATTTACGACTGCATTGGAAAAGGCTGGTTCGGTTCGCACAACTTAACGCTGACAAATACTAATAAATCTGATCACCGCCCCTCGCGGGGGCAAGGTGCTAGATACGTTTCCGTTCCATCGCGTGGAACTACTCGGTATGGACAACGCTTGCAGACTTTCCTGCATGAACATTATAACACACCCTCGCGGGGTGGATAAATACTAGTGAATCTGATCACCGATCAAGGTGCAAGATACGTTTCCGTTCTATCGCATGGAACTACTTGGCATGGAAAATGTTTACAGACTTTCCGGCATGGACATTATATCCCACCCTCGCAGGGTAGATAAATACTAATAAAATATCTGATCACCGCCCCTCGCGGGGGCAAGGTGCTAAGTACGTTTCCGTTCCATCGCGTGGAACTACTCGGCATAGGCAATGCTTGCAGACTTTCCTGCATGAACATTATATCCCACCCTCGCAGGGTAGATAAATACTAATAAAATATCTGATCACCGCCCCTCGCGGGGGCAAGGTGCTAAGTACGTTTCCGTTCCATCGCGTGGAACTACTCGGCATAGGCAATGCTTGCAGACTTTCCTGCATGAACATTATAACCCACCCTCGCGGGGTGGATTTAATACTAATAAATCTGATCACCGCCCCTCGCGAGAGAAAGGTGCTAGATACGTTTCCGTTCCATCGCATGGAGCTACTTGGCATGGAAAATGCTTGCAGACTTTCCTGCATGAACATTATGACCCACCCTCGCAGGGTAGATAAATACTAATAAATCTGGTCACCGCCCCTTGCGGGGGCAAGGTGCTCGTTACGTTTCCGTTCCATCGCGTGGAACTACTAAGCATGGACAATGCTTGCAGACTTCCTGAATGGACATTATAACCCACCCTAGTGGGGTGGAAACCAACGTATCAATGATGCCTACAAAGGTCAATCTTCCAAAAGGGAATATGACCATTCTATGAATACAAAGGATAAAGAATCCTTTCACCTATGGGGCTCGCGGCCCGTACGAGGAAGCCACGCAGGATGATCTGGGCCTAGAACCTCCAGAGGAAACTAGAGAAGTTGACTCGACTTCTTTCCAAACAGGCTGATTAGTGCATCGTCTTTCACAATGGAAGAAAATGGGGGCACCTGTTTTATACAAAGGTTAATTCAAGGGTATCGTATACCCTTCTTTGTCCCAATACAAGCAGAAAGACATTTCACACTCCTTTTTTGGAGGAAATGTCTGCAATAATATACAAAATTAAAAAGTAATAGATCTTAAAAGTTGCACCTTGCACACCGAGCTTCCTGTCTGCACTGTTTCTGGTGCCGAAGCCCGACCAATATTAAAGCTCAAAGATCTAATGAATATGTATAGGCGGAGAAATTCCACTTAATAAACATGTACCGCGGTGCATTCCAGACTTTCTTCAACCTCAAGACTGGTTACGCAAAGTCGACATAACGCAAGCCTACTTTCATGTAAAAATAAAAAAGTCTCAAAGGCGTTTCCTACGCCTCGTATACAAGGACGATTTTCTTATTACAAATCAAAAATTGCAGAGGCTACGCAATCATGTCAAAATCACGGTACAGTTACTACAGAGCCTGGGCTGGCAAATAAATTTCGGAAAATCGGTTCTATTTAGGAATACTATGGAGACCCTGGCACAATCAAAAATTTTTTCTCAAGGAAAAAATCAATAATAATCAGAAAAGTGAGTCAGATTACAAAGGAAAGAAAAATCACTGTAAAAGAATTTCAGAAAATAATAAATATTCTAATATTTGCCAGTTTCGTAGTCGCACGAGGACGGCTCAATCACCGTTGTTCAAAAACACTTCCAGACCCATCCCTGACTTATCTATTTACAGCCAGATGCCATAAGGTAACTGATATGGTAGAATCAGAATTGCCAGTTACTGACGACTCCACAATTACCCTCCACCAATTTCTTAGTGACGGATGCCTCGGATCATGTTTGATTGGGGCGGAATGCTGAACAATCTTCCTCCATCAGATACTGGTCATAAAAGGAACAAACACTACATTCCAATCAAAAGGAAACGTTGGCCATACTAAATTCCCATCAGAATCATGCTCAGTTCTTACGACACAGCTCAGTCCTGAATCAGTGCTACAAGACAGCAGTAGCTCATTTACGGAAGGAAGGAGGGACGAAGGCACTACCACTATTGAAAATACGTTCCAAATCCTCGAGCTATTAGATCACCACTAAATTGATCACAGCGTACAATATATATCGGGCAGATACAACAATCATGCGGATCATTTGTCACGCCATCGCCCACCACCAGAGTGGCATTTACAACCACCTTGCGGGGAAATAGTGTTTGTGAAATGGGGAACGACGCTCTATTCCACGACGGATTCAGTGTCCTATGAAATTTTCTTTGTGTGTGTCCCATGGTCTTCCCGCCATCGTTCTTAATACCGAGAGTCCTGACTCATCTGAATCAACCCACGATAATTTCTTAATAATGGTACCTAGATGGGAGAAAGTTTTTTGGGACACGGACCTCAGAGCTCGAGCGCTAACTGCATCACTGACCGTGAGGCACCTAGACAAGTTTCTCATTGATATAGCAACGGGTCTGCCATCTCCGAAAGTCGAGGATATCGTGCTCGAAGTTTGGAAATCTGGGGGTAGTCTGATAGAAGCGATAGAAATATGTAACTCGGCCGTCACAGTTATCATTACTTAAAAAATCTTGGCGAAGATCTACCCTGTAAACTTATGATTTATGAATCAGCTTAGAAAAGTTGGTCTTGGTCTTAAAATAAAATTATTAGTTTTTGGCGGATCTATGTATTTTGAATGATAAATTATCTTATAACACAATTCTATTACACAAATCTGTGGTCTTGAAATTTACATAATTTCGAGACCTCGAGCATCGAGCTGAGACATCGAACAACTTGTGTATTATGTTTTTGTGAAGCACATGTTATAACCATAAACCAATTACATTTAAGAACCCAGTGGTTTCCAAACCACCAGTTTGGGATGTTAGTGATTTGACTTCGTATAATCGAAATAAATAAATAAATAAATGAATAAACAATCAGTTTCAAATATCTCGTTATATTGCAGTATTATAACTGTTATGTTCAGGAAGTCGTATAAATGACCTAACTTTACTTAGAGTAGTGTAAAAAGTAATGATTTTATGATATTTTGGCCTCAATTCGGGTCAGAAACCCAGCAATTATAGACAGTCAGGCTGGATATTGCTCGTGAATAATAATAATCGTAACCTTAACCCTCGTAACGCAGCAAACTCAGTAATTTATTTGTAACAGTAAGAGGTTTGGCTAAACCCGCCTCGCGTACAGTTATAGTAGGCCGGGTCAAAACCTTGTTCAAAGACGCTGCTACTCCTGGTAGCGTTCGCTCCGCGGTAGCTTCCAAGAGTTGGTGGGAAAATAATTCCATCGATGAAATCTTGGCTCGCGGGAAATGGCAATCAGTCAATACATTTCAAAAAATGTATAGACGTGAAAAGTGTCATTCAATTGTTCAATCCAATAAACTTATAGTTGGTTGTTTGTTATATTAACGTTTATATTGGTTATGATTAAAATTGAATTGAAATTCTTTTTAAGAAACGCAACACATTACTGATTGACATTGTTTTGATGCTTCATTATAATAATAATATGATCACATTGGCGTAGAAGTATAAAGATATAATAATCTAGCATGTGGCGTCACCAGGCGAAAACAAACAGGGTCTCAATATAAAGCTTCCAGTGACGGTCAAGTAGTTTAATAGCAGCGTTTTACCTGAAAATAAAACGCATATTAAAATACTTACCTCACTGGAAGCTTTCAGTAATTCCTGCCTGGTGATATTGAGCCAATGAACCAAGGGCCGAGCTCAACATTTAACGAAAACTTTGTGAGCACGACGCCGCCAGGTGGCGCCACATAGCGGATGTGACTTCAATAAAAGTACGAAAACTGACAAGAAATCGACGGAAACGGAAATGCTACTCTCAATATAAAGCTTCCAGTGAGGTAAGTATTTTAATATGCGTTTTATTTTCAGGTAAAACGCTGCTAATAGTGATGTTCCAGTTCAGTAGGTAGTGATACCTGTAGTACTGTACTTATACATTTCATTTTATATATTTCCTATGATCTTAATATGTAATAGAAATACCAATAAGTGTCATCTTTTTAAAGCTGTAATATAGAAAGTGTGAATAGAAAAATTTAGGATCTATTTTTAGTACTTAAATTTGTTTTATCTCCTCAGTATATGCCGACAAAAACGAGATCAGATTTTCCTTAAGATCATAAATTGCTATTCAAAAAATTTTTTTATCAATTATAATAAACACAATTAGGTAAATTTCTTAGTAAATAAAAAAGTACGTGTTTTGATATACGACGTAATAAGTAAGTGCTTAATATGGATCCTTTAGGCATAACACTATTTTATTTTCATCAGAAACTGGCAATACTGGAAACGTCATTTCATTCCAGTGATTTATTGATTGCATTTTAGAGAAAAGCTTGAAAATTTCTTAAAATATCCAAGGAAGTCAAACGTGTGACCTTGAGAAATCCAAGCACATTGTAACAGACGTAGGGGGTTAAACAATCGATCACCAGTGGTCTATATTTATGCAAGTGGAAAGCCGATGACGTCACTCCATTGATGACTAGCGGAAGGGCTTCGTCGTTAACAAAAGGAAGGCGAAAACGCTTCAAATATAAGAAATCCTTTTTTATTTTTAAGCGACTTCAAAAAAGGAGGAAGTTCTCACCTTGTCGGAATCTTTTTTTTTATGTGTATTCACCGATTACTCGAAGACGCCTGAACCGATTTCGAAAATTGTTTTTTTGTTTCAAAGGGACTTATACTTTCCAGGTGGTTCCATTTAAATTTTATCGAAATTGGTCGAGTGGTTTTTAAAAACATGTCAACAATAAATAATTATATACTTTGTAGTGGCGCGGGAGTTTGAAGTCGGGTTTTAAAAATATTTTTTTATATTAAATTAAATTAAATTCTTATTCACATGATCTATCATAATTTATGTTAATTCTGGGCAAAAGCTATCACATGGCAATACAAATTTCAGCCAAATCGGTTCAGTTGTTGGGACGTGAATGAGTAACACACGTCCAAACTTTCACATTAATAAATTATACTAGTGGTTCGCCCCGAGCTGAGACCTCGCGGTAACGGTACCCCATAATTATTCATTCAATTGGTACATGACGACGAAAACTGACATTATTTTTATGCCCGTTTTCACCAAACATACAATCAGCTCAGCAGGAGTATCTTTACGTAGGTAGCCTCTAAATACAATCCTAAGTTCTTACATCCGTCCCAATGTCCTTTTAGGAGTCCCGTACAGGTTCGTGTTAACGAAGTGACGAAGTTGACATAAACTATAAAGCATCACCTAACTTAACATAGGTAGCCCGTGAGGGCTACCTATAGGGTAGGTAGGTTAGGGAACGTTAGTGAAAACATTGAATTATTATGTACTGACGAGTGAAAACGGACATGTGTACAAAGCGTCGTCTATCGACACGAATAGAAAATATACAAAACTAGCTGATGCCCGCGACTTCGTCCGCATGGATTTAGTTTTTAAAAATCCCGCGGGAACTCTTTCATTATCCGAGATAAAAAGTAGCTCCCGGTCTGAGGAACCACTACTATATCCATTACTATACCCTTGCAAAAAATCGCATCAATCCGCTGTTCTGTTGCGACGTGATTGAAGGACAAACCAACAAACAAACAAACACACTTTCGCATTTATAATATCAGTAATGCTTTATTATAACACTTTTTAAAATTGTCAAATTTTTTACCATACTTAACCAAAGACAAAATTACGTTTAGCTGTCATTTACGTTTTGTTATTCCATGTCAGATGCGTTTTTCTTATACCACGTTTATAGTGACATGACGGAAGCGCGGTCGAACGGGATAAAAAGTATCCTATGTCCGTCTCCTGGTTCTAAGCTACCTCTCCACCAATTTTCAGCCAAATCGGTTCATCCGTTCTTGAGTTATAAATAGTGTAACTAACACCACTTTCTTTTATATATATATATAAGATGTAGTAATTAATAGTTTAGTGATGTTTGATATTTAACTAAATAATAATTTTAATTGAATAATATGTTAATATACCTAAGTTAAGTATGCACGAACATCTGATCATACCAAATGGAACCTAAGTGACCGGCCTGCGGCCGGGCACCTGTCTGTTCATGTCGTACGCCAACCTAACTTACCTTTAGATTTTGGCAAACATAGTACTTCTATAACTATTTTACTAGATTAGTCTAGTCAGATAGCTATATTACTAAATCGCGTTCGTATGATAGCTATATTCCGGCATATAGCTATAAACCTAGGTTTATAGCTATAACACGGCTTCAACTATCTTACTTACTTATATACAACTCTAACATCGTTCACTATCTACCTACTAAGTCACAGCAACGCGTGGCTAAGTTTTTATGAGCTCTTCTCTGCTGAATCTGCTTTCCGAACCAATAGTAGTCTTGACTGACGCCACGATCCCAAATTTTGGAACGAAGTTCCTTATCGCGCGTTGCGAAAGGGGGCTAGACGGAAATTAAGACCAAAAGTTGTACCGACATTTTCGACACTTTTTGATGGCCTAAAAAATATCTTATATAATAATTTCAACAAATTGTGTATCGCTCTCGTGGCCCGCGCGGCCGCCAACTGAAAGACTGGTGGTTCAAGCCCACCCGGCGGCGCGCAATCCTATTTTCATTTTTTATTTTATAAAATTATTTTTTTAATTTTAATATTTCATAAAATCGATATTTAGGCTTCCCTTTGGTTATTTTGATTTTCATCGACAAAAAAATCATGATAAAAAATGTATCCCCGAATAATTATTTTCTTTATACCTCGAATAGAACTTGAAATTAATATTTTTATAATAATAACTTCGTTCTTATCTAGTGTCCCACGGTTTCACACGACTTTTTTGTCTACTGTGAGTTTAATTTTAATACACCTTGAGGTTTAAAAGTTTAGTTTAAAAAAGTATGTAACCAGAAATTATTGCGCCACGATGAATCAGGTTAAGTCAAATTTAATGGGTCCATAATTAATCGTCTCAAGAATGGTGTTGGAAGCTGGCCAAGGGTCAATCTTATTACACCTAAAGGTCATCCACCTCTACATATAACCTAATTACGATCTCGTCTTGAAAATTTCAGAGGCGCTAATAATAACAGACTGTCATCCCATTAACGTAAGGCTGAACGCACATTGGTTGGTCAACCAGTTGGGTTAGTAAGACTAAGGCCCGCTTGCAGACACCGGGTTAGTTAACCCAGGAATAAATTTGTAATTTTGACAGAAGCTTTATACGAAATCTGTCTTCTTAACCCAGAGTTAGCTACTAACTCTAGGTAACGACGTTTCTGCAAGTGCGCCTAAGAGTATTACATCGCCACAGCACTAACAGATTTCCAGTATCAAAACACTATAAACTATAAGTCTCAATAGCCCAAAGGTTAAAGGTGTCGATTGAAAACTAAAACCACCCGTTGCACTATAATCGTACCCAATCTAACCCAAGTTTAACGCTTGGAGAGAGGGGAATATTAGTTCAGTCCGGCATTACTAACATCCTTTTTAAGCTATTGCATAGCTTTTATCGCGGGCTTTGAGCGCGGCGACTGAATCAAGAAATTCCGTAACGAAAATAAACCTAACACCGTCGTTTCAGTTCGGCAGACTTCGGCACGGTGTTTGAGTGCGTGCGACTAGAAAATGCTATTTATTTATTTATTTATTTATTTATTTATTTTATATCTAATTAGAACGGCGTACAAATGCCACTTACACTAACTAGATAATACAGAAACTGCTTATTCATTCTAATAATATACTTAACTAATAAATTATTCATCTAAAAGATCACTCAATGCTCTCGGCGTACCTAAGCAACTCCGAAAACAGAGCTGTCCACCCGTCATTGAATGGGTCCCATTGATCATTATTATCCAAGAGTGCGTTGAAAGATGCCAGTGCACGCGGAATAGGTGCCATGGCTCGGGCAACGTGCGATGACGTGGGACCACGAAAAGTTTATTTTTTCGCGGACGCAGATTATTATCTTTGGGGACACGTACACGACACAACTGGTCGTGAAGATCAGGAGCATCGACGTCTCCCCGCAAGATTCGGCACATTATTTTAAGTTGGTCACAAGTCCGCCTGACCTCCAAGGAGTTAAGCCCTAAGCAACCTAAGAGAAATTTAGTTGGATATAGGAAAGGGTAATATCCATAGCAACGTTTGGAAAGGTATCTTAGGAAAGCCTTTTGCACTTTTTCTAGTATAAGTCCATACTTTTTCTCATACGGATGCCAGACGCATGTGCTTGTTTCCAGTTTGCTTCGTACTAAGGCGTAATATAGTAATCGTATTACGAAAGGACTGTGGAACTCCCGAGAGTTGCGTATTACAAAACCTAATCTTCGAAATGAGTCAGCTGCCACTGTGCCAATATGGTCTCGAAAGGTCAATTTGGTGTCGAAAATTACGCCTAGGTCTCTCACATTCTGTACCCTGGGGATAGGAACACCATCCATTTTATACTCATGTAATAAAGGATACCGAACTCTACCAAAGGTCATGACTGAACACTTATCGCAATTAAACTCCATTTTGTTGGCTTTACTCCAGTTACACACAGCTGTTAGGTCACATTGCAACTTGAGGCAATCTTCGATAGAAGTGATTTCAAATATAAGTTTTAGGTCATCTGCATACAGCAGACATTTTGCATATTTTATACATTCCGGAAGATCATTTATCATAATTAGGAAAAATAAGGGGCCTAAAATAGAGCCCTGACTTACACCGGATCGCGTATATCGGTATCGGTATATCGGATAAGGTTTTGACTCATAAATGCCATAGCGAACAAATTGCTGACGGTCACGGAGATAGTCAGCGATTACGTAAAGAAGCTGAGGTGATAAACCAATAGCACTGAGTTTACTGAGTAGAATATCGTTATTTACCCTATCAAAAGCTTTACGGTAGTCAAAATAAAGGGCATCTGCTTGATGACCCCTGTCCAGACAGGACGATATGTAATCAGCAGCTGTCAGTAAGTTGGAGTTGACAGACTTTTTGCTCCTGAAACCATGCTGTTCGTCACAAAGTAAATTACTGACTTGCCGACTTATCTCTCTATGCACGATTCTTTCGAATACCTTGGCCGGCGTTGAGAGAATAGCTATGGGCCTAAATTCCTGGACGGACGTTGTACCGGTTTTTTTAGGTATGGGAGTAACTCGCGTCAGCTTCCAGTGAGAAGGATATTGTCCTTTCTTTAAAATCAAATTAAACAAATGACATAAGATATTTTCTACACGCTGTGCAATAGCTTTACCGCTGCAGTCCCCGAGTGCCACACGTATTTTTTTTAAGAAAACAATAAAGTTCTAATATTAAGGGTCTATTTCACCATCCCCAAGTTAATGTGTTTGATAAATGTAAAGATTTCCAATATAAAAATGTCAAAAGATTTTTATTCCACGATTAAAGTTTAGTGTGTAGGTCTCGTGAAGTGCGTATTATGGAAATGTTTCTATTAAGGTCGAGCCGTACTAGCCTAGTGGTTAGGACTGTGGTCTCCTATTCATTCGGGGGGTCGCAGGTTCGATCCTGGGCTCCTCCTCCGACCTCTGACTTTTCAGAGTTATAATATGTGCTTAACTAATTAAAATATCACATGCTTTAACGGAAAATCTGGAGAGTTTTCCATAATGTACTCAAAGGTGGGCCATTTGGCCAGCGTGGAGGACTATGGCCTATAACCCTTCTCTGAAAGGATACCAGTGCTCAATAGTGAGCCTGTGATGGGTTGCTGATGATAATTAAAGTTTACTTGCTGGTCAAATAAGCCCTTATTTTAAAACACTTTAAAACAACGACCTCCAGGTTAATGTTTAACCACAGTCCGCAAGTCAATCTAGCAAATATTTAAATGAATTGAATTGAATTAACAATTGTTAAGTAGCTCAAGTCAAGTAAGAAGTTTCAGTAGGTAAATTGTAATTGTGCATTTTGAGTGGACATTTCGTGAGGAGGCTACGGTGTCGAAGCGAAACTTACGTAGAGTGTATTTAGGAGGAAATGTGTGGTGTTGCGTTTTTCCTGGTATTTGTTGTACTGCTGGAAGAGCGACAGAGTACAGCGCGAGCGGTACATTGTGCCATACAGTTTTTTTTGGTTTGGCGGAAAAATGTTGTTTTTGGAACGAAGTTCCTTATGGGGCGTTGCGGAGGGGTACCCTTTACCCTACCCTAGCTGGCAAAAAACTAAATAAAAGCGTAAGATTTTTTCTTCACAGTCCTTGTTTTATTATTGTCTTCGTTTATTTTACACATTCTATCAATGCTTCGATGGCGCAGGGGTAAAAAGAAGGAGTGATACTATCTGTTCTGTGGTTCGAATCCTGACTTCAGATAATTATTAATTATTTTATTTTTATTATTAATTTATTATTTTAATATATATATATATATATATAGCTGCTCGTGCTGATTCACTCACTCATTGATCACCTCTCCTGTAAAATTTTGTATGAAAAATTTTTTTTTCACTGATGGTTTCGTGTAGAAGACAAAAATTTATTCGGAGGAAAAATATGGAGAGAGCTGATGATTGAGGATTTCGGAGACGGGTGAGGAGCACGGCCAGGGTATCAAAGATACGTGGGGGGTACTCGAACCAATGTCACTCGAAACCTCATCCAATTCGCAGTGAGCTGAAAAAAAATTCAAAATGGCGGAAAAAAGATGGCCGCCATACAAATTTCGTTGGTGTCTATCTCGGGGAGTATAAAAGATGGAAGAGTGGTTTCCTGGCAAAAGATAATCAGGGCCCAAAGGTCTATTTGATGAATAGAAAAAAAATCAAGATGGCGGAAATTTTTTTTCCATACAAAATATATGGCGAATATTGAGAAGACTACAAGTTGGGAACTATGCAAGACTTTGATACGGTTCCTTTTCAAAATTTATTTTTATAGAAGAATTCCCATTTTGACAAATGATGAGATATGATGATCGAGGGTTTGGAAGGTGGGTGAGGAGCACGGCCAGAGTATTGAAGATAGGTGGGAGGTGCTCAAACAAAAAATACTCGAAACCTCATCCAATTGGTTGTTAGATGAAAAAAAATTCAAAATGGCGGATTCAAGATGGCAGCTATAAGAATTTCATAGGTGTCTATCTCAGGGAGTTTAAAAAATGGAAGAGTGGTTTTTTGATAGAAAATGATCAGAAACTGAAAGTCTACGTGACGAGTAGAAAAACCGCGGTCCGCTTGCGGGCCGCGCACCCACGCGCCCTACTAGTTATTTATAATTTTATAATTTATAATATTTGGTAAAAAAATTAAAACAAATTACACTTGTTATTATATATTTTTATAAATCATTGTTAACAAAATAAAGTTGTTTAGATAATTTTGTAAAGTAGCTTTTTGATATTTATCGCTAAAAAAATCATGATAAAAAATGTATACCCGAATAATTATTTTCTTTATACCTCGAATAGAACTTGAAATTAATATTTTTATAATAAGGAAATACCTTCCTATCTGATATCCCACGACACCACACTACTCTTTCCTTGATTTTCAGTAGGTAGGTTATTTGCGCCCAGCCTAATAGGCACAAATGCACGCTCTGCTAACGAATGTTAATAACTCGGTTGTTTACATAATATATCTGTTTAAATGGATAAACATTGCATGCTTTCATCCAGCCTGCCCCAGTCATGTCTCTAGCAAGATAAATATTACCTGAGTTCAAAAACTCTATATATAAACAGCCAATACAGGAGATTTTTTTGTCTATACATATAATAAAACAGAAACGAAACCAAAGCTGTACATGAAATAGATTCAAAAAAGGGTTTTTGCTTCTAATTGTGTTCAAGATACAGATATCAAAACAGAAGCTAAATTTTTTTGTCTGTTTGTTTGTCCTTCTTTCACATAAAAACTACCGCACAGATTTCTACAAAATTTTATACCGTGGTAGCTTATTACTCGGGTCAACATCTAGGTTACTTTTTATCCCGGAAAATCAAGGAGTTCCCGAGGGACTTTAAAAACTAAATCCACGCGGACAAAGTCGCGGGCATCAGCTAGTAATCCATAAAAAAGAATACAAGGCAGCCTGCGTGCCTATCAAAATAGACGTGAAAAGGTAACCGACCCAAAACTATCTAGTTTACAATTTTGACAGTTTTCATACTTTATAAAAAACTAGCTGATACCCCCCCCCCCCCCCCCCCCCCCGACTTCGTTCGAGTGGATTTAGTTTTTAGGGTTCCGTACCCAAAGGGTACCAACGGGACCCTATTACTAAGCCTACGCTGTCCGTCCGTCCGTCCGTCCGTCTGTCAGCGGGCTGTATCTCGTAAACCGTAATAGATAGACAGATGAAATTTTCACATATTATGTATTTCTATTGCCGCTATAACAACAAATAATAAAAGTTAAATTAAATTAAAAAAATTAAATTAAAATGGGTAGGTGGGTAGATGGAAATTTTTTAATTTTTTTAACGGAACCCTAAAAGAGCGAGGCCCGACTCGCACTTGGCCGATTTTTAAAATCACTCGGGAACTCTGTGATTTTCCGGGATAAAAAGTATGCTTATATGTCACTCTGTAGGTCCTCAACTAAACCCATGCAAAAAATTACGTCGATCCATAGCTCTGTTGCAACGTGATTGAAGGACAAACCAACAAACAAACACATTTTCACATTTATAATATTAAGTATGAAGTAAAGTATGATAGTATGAGAAACGATTATTACATTGATTCACGGAATAAATTACGCGTCTCAACTTTCAACTTTTCTACTAACAAAAAATGAATTTATTGTTTGATGCCAAACTCATGTGCCATTTCCGCCATATTGGATTTTTTATGACGTCATATTAAAACAATTATGGATATAGATCCAAATAGGTCCACAAAAGTTACGTCACAGAATTACGAAACACGGAACCCAATTGATGTTTGCAGTGAAAAAACCAAGGAATAATTAAAAATAAAGGGCCAATTGCGTGTCGGGCCATACGCTGTGTAGGGTTCCGTAGTCGCCTGTCACAATATTATACGTACTTACACTGTACACATGCAATTTTTACCATGAAATGTTATTAAGCTATTGCATAGCTATTATCGCGGGCTTTGAACTAGGACAAACAGTTTGAGCGCGGCGACCGAATCAAGAAATTCTGTAACGAAAAAACCTAACACCGTCGTTCAGTAAGCGTTCAACATTTTAGAGGTTCTCAAGTATCTAGCTCTATTTGGCGCAGTGGGCGAGCGGCCGCTTTCTTTACCGTATGGTGTATGATGTAGCAGGTTCGAATCTCACTCGCGAAGTAGTGACGGATCGCTTTTCTTGTTTGTTTGTTTTTAAAATTTTTTTTGCATAATTTTTATTATGCAAACAAAAAATATTGCATAAATATTATAATTGCATAAGTTGATAAAAATGCTATGCAATAGCTTTACCGCGGCAGTCCCCGAGTGTCACTTAATTTATTTTTAAATAACATCACAAAGTAATAATGCGCCTTGATAAACTTTTAAAATTTAGACGAGCAAAACAAATACCACCCCCTTTACGAGTAGGGGAGGTACCCAAAATAATAAACTGGACCGCAAAGAAAAAGGGTCGATTAGAAATTCTTCAAAATGAAAAACTACGCATTTTCATTTATTTTACATTTATTAAAAGTAAAAAGCTTGAATTCATGTTTTCTTTATTTTCATTGAAGTAGGTACATTAAATTACATTCTTTAATTTAGTCTTTATTTCATTAAGCTAGGTCAGGTACTTTTGAAGATATTGAAGATTTTCTAACCGACCCTTTTTCTTTGCGGTCCAGTTTAATTTTTCTCAAGACTTTAATGTACAACTTTTCTCGGCGTAATTAATATAACAATGCAAAATTACAGCTCTATTGGTACCAATAGCCTCTGCGCTAGACCACGGATAGACGGAAAGACTTGGCGAAAATATAAGGGTTCCTTGTTGTTTGACTGCGGAACCCTAATTACCAAATTTGCCGAGGTCGGACTCAACTCGGAAAACAATGAGTGGGAGGAACAAAAGAGATATTATCTCTCATCTGGATTCTGGCGGCGCGGCGCCGCGCCGGCGTAGACATACGCGCAGATCGCAATCTATGAGATTCTATCTTGCAGCGCTTACACAACATGACCAAGACGCTTTTAGAATAGAATAGAATCATACTAGTATTATAAATGCAAAAGTGTGTTTGTTGGTTTGTCCTTCAATCACGCCAGTTACATATTCCTACGTGATGGTATGTCATCCGCATGCATCAGCGTACGGCTGCAGAGCTATGCAGCTATCATCACGTCGGCATACGCGGTCCAGCGTCTCCGAGCAGATTGTAGTAGTGGGGATTTAGATATTTAAGCTAACGTTTAGGAATTAGAATGAAGCATTAGACCTGTGATCTAATATCGACACAGAGTTAAGCTAGGTTAAGTTCTTTTATTACAGTAAATTAATTATAGTTGAAAGTAAAAGCCTTCGTTTCCTTCCATCGACCCATCCTTGCTGTCGCAAACTTAAGTCGCCGCAACAGAGCAACGGATTGACTTGATTTTTTGCATGGGTATAGTTGAGGACCTGGAGAGTGACATAGTTTACTTTTTATCCCGGAAAATCAAAGGGTTCCCGTGCGATTTTTAAAAACTAAATCCATGCGGACGAAGTCGCGGGCATCAGCTAGTAGAAAAATATTATTTATTCAAATAAACTTTTACAAGTGCTTTTGAATAGTCGATGACTCTACCACTGGTTCGGACTGCCGTTCCAGCCGAGAAGAATAAACCGCATCACACGACACCACCTAAATACCTTCTACACCTTGCCACTATGTTCTTCTACTACCTGTTCACCTGTCACTGTACCTCCAAGTTGACCGTCGTCCACCGTCATTTTGTGTCCTTTACCGTTGCCAATAAAATACTATTTGTATTTTTTTAATGTAACCACGACTGTGACGGAAGTTTTCTTTTCTGGCAATACTTATGATGGCAGTGACGTCTTTCACGCCAACATTGGTAACCAAACAAAATTAAATAACTAATCTACGAGTATAATTTAACAAAATTATCAAAAGTTTGAAAAAACTTGGCAGTGACAATCGCGAGCGATACGTTGCTATCTGTACTAAACGGGTCTGAATTGAGGTGCGGTGCGGGGAAGGGTGACGCGAGGTAGCGGCCAACTTGCAGTAAACGGGTATTAACTTAACCGTAACACAGTTCGGAATCAGCTGCTAGTGTTATGAAGAAAAATTTTAGCACCTTTATATGTCAAGTGAGCACAGTTTTGAACCCAGAACCTGATGATGAATAGGATACTGAAGTTATTCTGTCTTCAGCGGATACCACATTGCTATCCACGAATAAAAAAGAACTGGAAGCTCTCCAATGCGTGGACGCTACATAGTGTATATGCCCACATACAGTCCAGAGCACTACCCTAATGAACCGAAAGGTGGCGGTTCTATCCTTTCCTTTCCACCAACAAAAGCATTCCCAAGGAGGGTTGACGTCAGGCAGGCGGCCGGTCGTAAAATGTCAAGCTGAACCACTTACAACATGGCTTACAAGACATGTTGTCTCGACCCCACATAGCGTGGGACAAGGAGAGGGAGATGATGATGAACTTAAAAACCTGTCTGAATAACAAGTCTCAGTACATTCGACAGAAGCGACTTTCAGCAATCCCGTAAAAGGTCACTACTCACTACTGTGCGCAGGTCTACTCAGTTATCCTCTGCCATGGTACTCATGATGTCAGAAACCTTTATAATGCGAACTTTGCTCTGGTGGGGTGTCATTGTCTAGAACTCATTAAGTGGAGTTCAAATACATATTTTTTATTTTTTAGCTACAAAAATGAAGAAATGGGGGGCCATCAACGTTGTCGGTTTTAGACCAATTTTGTTAGGGGGTGTACCTCAAAAACTAAACTAGCTAGGAATTTGAAATTTTTTAAATGTAAAAATTTGAAAATAAGAAGTAGATCAATATATTTACACTCGTTTCAATGTGCATCTTCGAGCGTGCGGGAGCGCTGTCGTGTAAGTGAGCGTTGACCTTTGCATGTGAAGCGTCCTCGACGCCGCGAGGGGTTCGATCGAGCTCGTGACCTTTGCTGAGCCACGCCGGCCGCAGGGCTGCGCGTGACCTCGCTGCACTGGACTTAAAAAAAAACTTGAGAGGTGTCAAGGGACACCCGGATGGAACGTAGTTCCTTTCGATTACATTGTGTTCGGTATTTTCGCGGTACAATATTGGGTCTCCGTAGCCTTGTGGCTTCTGCAGTCTAACAGTTAAAAGTCGATGGTTCGATGATGGTGTTAATATACTAATAAGGATGATTTACTAAAATTTTATTCAATCGATATGTACATACTAAAAAAATGCATATAAATTTTGCATTTTAAATTTCCACGCGTAAATGCTAGATGCCATGTGATGACGTCGATTGTATAGTAAATTCGTTCGCTCAAATGGTTGGCGTCCTTTGTAAAGCCTACACAAAGCGGCCGCCGCGCCGGTCCATGCCGTAGGCGGCGCGAATTTTGAGACTCGCGGGACTTTAGTGCGTCGCGTTAAATTTTTGTGTGTTGTATTGTGATGATAGTATATGCATGTAAAGTGACGATTCAGATCTACTACCAGTATTTTGATTTTTTGTTGTTTCATTAATCTAAAAAAATTGAAATAAATGAGGTACTAAATGATTAAATAATGTATTTATTTTAACATAGTTTCCAAAATACCCAAAATACCTTGTACTGCAACTATATAGACTACTGACATGATGACGTAGTGTAATAGCGGGTACCGTTTGAGCGTTTCGCATATTTGTACCATAGATAAGAAAAGTGAAAACTTCGAAATAAAATATAAAATTTAATTGATAATTTTGTGAACTAAAACTTATACTTCCGATTTGCCTAAGCTATCTTATTGTATTTAAATTATTTCTAAATAGGAGTAAAATACCCTATTATAATATGTGATATTATAAATTGTGCTAATTTTTTTTACAAAAATATATAGGGTTCCTGCGTAAAAAAAAATATTATTAACGTTTTACTAATTATTTATTAATTTAAATGTAACATTATAATTTTAAAATCCTGTTAACTGTATCTGCTTGCGGAATAATTGCCGCTTTGACAATATTTTCCTAGCTATGTTGTCCTTTGTAGACTCATAAAAAATTCGAATACGCAGATACCTTTCAATTATTAGCCGCACCAAATTTATGAGATGGTGTTGTGAATTCACGTGTTCTACTGCATTTGGAAAAAGAGGCTTTCCAATAAGGTTTTTTGATATTATAGGGCAAGTTTGGCCTCTGAAGTTTGTCCCAAATTGGTATTGTGTGCAATATATTTGCGTAAATAATTTTCACTTATTGCACAAATAGAATACACTTCTTTCGATGCATAAATCAATCCTCCGTTGTCTCTCATGGCAACTAATTTGTGGTACCAATCAGTTTCCTTTGAAAGCATGCTTTCGATACAAAAATTGCATTTAATTTTTTTACTTATGTATCGTACGACATTCCCAGCAATGTAACCTACTACATGATTTTTGTAATCAGGATCATCAACTGAAGTTGACAGATAATCAAAATCTATTTCAACTGGACATTTTTCTTGCTCTATACTCTCATCACAAGCTTCGCCAAATCTTTCCAAAATCGTAGTGGTATTTATGCACTGTAAGGCAGAAGAACAGGTCAATATTGGTACGTTCTCCAATGGCAAACAGATTAATTCTAAGTTTTTCATTCCATATGGCAGCAACAATAGGATCAGAAGGGAATCTTTAAATAAATTTATTAAATGTGGCAACCTTAATAATATACACATACCCCTTAACTAGTTAAAACATCTTGTTTTCATCAGAACAAAAAAAAATTCAACACATTTTTTTCCTATAGTACCACTTCGTCGTAATAATTAATATTTGGTCACCCTAGTGTTACATAAATGTACTAATGTGAATCGGGATTAAAAACAACAGATACCTACTTAGAATGAGAAAAAAAGGTACATTGGGGTAAAATATTTCGCCTAGAGCTAGCAACATTTTCCTTGCAATAGGGTCTGTTATACCTACGATTTATTTTTATGTTTTGAAGACTGTTTTACTCAAAAATGTTAGTTTTTCGGTAGTACTTACTTGTGAAATGCGATCTTTAAATGTTTTGGAGTCCTTTGTGATGAATTATTACATCCTTTCACAGCACAGTATGGCATTTTTTAATATTTTTTTGCGAGCTCGTCGTACTAAGACTTGTCATTGAACACTAACGCGACGATAGGCGTCGGACGACGCTCCGTCTTCTTAAAAATGGCTTATCGCCGCGTCGACTATTGCGTTTCTATGAGTAATTAATCTAAGAATTTCTACATACGTGGAATTTTTCCCTAATTTTTTATAACTTATTTAAGTGAGAGAAACCCAATATTGTACCGAACACAATGACAAATACCGAACACAATGCCAAATTCACATTCAAAAAAGTGTCGGTTTCAAAAAAGTGTCGATCCGTCTAGCCCCCTTCCGCACCGCGCGATAAGGAACTACGTTCCAAAATTGTATAATAAATGTAATATGTACACTTTTTAAATAGCCTTCAAACACAAAAGAAAGTATAAAATTCTTCAGGAAGCTTACCCTAAGCATTTTGAAGATCAATCAGTGAGTGAGTCAGTGACAAAATCGGGGTTTTTAGGGTTCCGTAGTAAACAAGGAACCCTTATAGTTTCGCCATGTCCGTCCGTCTGTATGTCTGTCTGTCTGTCCACTTTTTAGCTCAGAGACTATTGATACTAGAAATCTGTAATTTGACAAGGGTATAAATATTAATCACGCCGACAAAGTGGTGAAATAAAATTGTGAAAAATATTTTTTTTAGGGTACATCCCTCCCGTACATGTAAAGTAGGGATGAATTTTTTTTTTCTCATCTATCCCATAGTGTGGGGTGTCGTTGAATAATAAATAAATAAAATAATAAAAAGAGCCTTTTTTTCAGACTTGGTTTATAAACTACTCTTGGTGTAAACCTACAATTTTTCTTATATTCTAAGCAGTATAATATTTATAACAGTATTTTAACTAAACTTATACCTATACATATAATAATATTAACATAATATAATATAAAACACCTATTTATTTAGAAAGTTTTAATTTCTGCCTCGACAACCTTGTCTGTTTGCCTATTTTAGGCAAAGGCCTCCTCCAATTGCCTCCACATCTGTCTGTCATGAGCTTTTCTTGCCCATGTGTTGCCACCTGCCACAGCCTTGATTTCATCAACCCATCTTTGGAAAGGTCTGCCCCTTTTTCTTTTCATGTGCCCTGTGTACCAGTTCATTACTATTTTGCTCCATTTCTCTTGGCCTCTGACAGTGTGCCCAGCCCACTTTCATTTGAGTTTCTTGATGATGACAGTTACATTTTTGGTTTTTGTGTAATTCTTTATTGTTGTGGTTCTTATTTTGTCTGACAGCTTTTTCCCCATCATGCTTCTATTCATAGCATTTTGGCAAGTGTCGAACTTTTTTCTTTGAGCTTTAGTCAGAGACCAAGTTTGGCAACCATATGTAAGCACTGGTACAATGCAGGTGTTGAATAGTTTTCTCTTTATGGCCATGCTTATTTCTTTATTTTTAAATATTTCCCTTAGACTCCAGAATCTCTTCCAAGCGTTTCCTATGCGTCTCTCCACTTCTTTCGATGTTAGGTCATTTATGGAAATAATTTGGCCCAGATATACATATTCGTCGACATATTCAATTGTGTTGCCCATGATGTAGATAGGTTCTTCTGTCCCATTTGTCATGATTTTGGTTTTCTGAGTGTTCATATTCAATCCTACTTTCCGACTTTCTCTATCCAGGTCATTTAGAATTCCCTCGAGATCCTCCTTTGTTTGAGAGAAGATTATAATGTCGTCTGCAAATCGCAAATGCGACAGATTTTCTCCATTTATTGTTATACCATTTTGTTCCCAGTTTAGTTGCCGAAAGATCTCTTCCAGAACCGCCGTGAAGAGTTTAGGTGACACAGGATCACCCTGACGGACACCTCTTCCTAACTTAATTTCTTTACCGTCTTTTTCTAGCCTTATCTTTGCTTTACTATTAGTGTAAATGTTTCTCAATATTCTGACGTACTTATTTTCCACTCCTTGATTCTTAAGTGCTTTCCAGATGGCTTCGTGTTCCAGTGAGTCGAAGGCCTTACTGTAGTCTACAAAGCAACAATAAAAAGTGGTGTTGTATTCTTTGCTCTTTTCGAAGACCTGTTTGACTACATAGATGTGATCTAAAGTTGAGTAGCCACTTCTAAATCCTGCCTGCTCCCTCGGTTGGTTCTCATCTAACACTTTAGTTATTCGGTTGAGAATAACTTTTGCAAAGACCTTGTAGATATTGGTTATGAGACTAATGGGTCTGTAATTGTTTATGTCGTCCTTGCTCCCTTTCTTGTGCAGTAGGATTATTGTTGACGATGTCCATTGCTCTGGGATCTGCTCGGTCTCCATTACGTCGTTAAATATATATGTAAGGATAGGTGCTATAATGTCTTTGTTTGCTATTAGATACTCATTGGTAATATTATCGGAACCAGGGGCTTTATCCTTTTTCTGTGATTTAATGGCTTTCTCCACTTCGGTGAGCATTATTTCTGGTACCGCGTCCTCTCCTTCTAGGTCTGTTGGATGAATATTGCACTGACTCATATACAAATTTTTAAAGAAATTTGTCGCTAATGTGTTAATGTCTGGTCGCTGTGTCAAATTTTTTCCACTTATGGCTTTCATTTTAGGTATCCAGTCTCGTTTTTCTGCCAACTGTTTCAGAGCTTTTTTGGCTCCTCCTGTTTTTTGGATACCTTACTTCCGCACCGCGCGATAAGGAACTACGTTCCAAAATTGTATAATAAATGTAATATGTACACTTTTTAAATAGCCTTCAAACACAAAAAAAAGTATAAAATTCTTCAGGAAGCTTACCCTAAGCATTTTGAAGATCAATCAGTGAGTGAGTCAGTGACAAAATCGGGGTTTTTAGGGTTCCGTAGTAAACAAGGAACCCTTATAGTTTCGCCATGTCCGTCCGTCTGTATGTCTGTCTGTCTGTCCGCTTTTTAGCTCAGAGACTATTGATACTAGAAATCTGTAATTTGACAAGGGTATAAATATTAATCACGCCGACAAAGTGGTGAAATAAAATTGTGAAAAATATTTTTTTTAGGGTACATCCCTCCCGTACATGTAAAGTAGGGATGAATTTTTTTTTTCTCATCTATCCCATAGTGTGGGGTGTCGTTGAATAGGTCTTTCAAAAATGTTGTGGGTGTGGGAACACCATTTTTCAATTCAGGGATCCGTTTGTGAAATATGATATTTTAAAATGCTAAATTTTATTAGAGTCAAGTGTCCACCCCCCCCCCCCCCCTCTGCCAGCTAAATGGTTGTATATCTTGTTGTCTTGTTGTAAAACTATCTCGGCTAAGTAGGGTTCATTAGTGAAGGAGTTATATCGGTTTTTCTAAGTTAGATGTTACACTTAGTGTAAGTTGCATATTTAGTAGTATATTATAGTATTTAAACCATGGAACTCAAAATGTATGTTGAGACTTTCAACTACGGAACCCTACACTGCGCGTGGCCCGACACGCACTTGGCCGGTTTTTTAGATATCAATAAAACCTAAAGTATAAGAGCGATGCAATTGAAACTTTATACGTTTAATAAGTCCACTATTGACATCATATCGCATCATATAATCCAAACCCAGGTTATAAGGGTTCAAAAAACGACGAAGCGCTTCTAGAAAAGGTAGGTAGTGCTTCGCTTGGCTCGTCCTGGCGGGGGCACTGCCGTGCCCCCAGACAGTCTATACAATGACCTTTGTAGCGTGAAGTACTCGCGCTTGTGCGGTCTATTAAAACTTTATGCGAATCCGCTGAATTTCAGCGAGACATCGGCGCAAGGTTGCCTGTCTGTCGGTATTTTACAGGATAAATTTCGGAGAGTGTGCTCAAGAACTATTTGAACTAGTTCCTCCATCACCCTTCTACCACCGAACCGCAAGGCATCGCTCGAATCTGCACCGCTACGTGGTCGAAATTCCACGATCCCGCACTAAGCGCTTTGCTTCCTCGTTCCTAATACGTAACGCTAAAATTTGGAATGCCCTTCCGGCTTCCGTTTTTCCAACTGACTATAACTTGGGTACCTTTAAATGAAGAGTGAATAGGCATCTTCTAGGCAAGCGCGCTTCATCTTAGGCTGCATCTTCACTTACCATCAGATGAGATTGCAGTCAAGCGCTGGTCTATAAATTAAAAAAAAAGAGCCATTGTTCCGGCCAAATTGCCGACATTTAGCAGTACTGTGCGGAGCCGAAACGCTGTCCGTGTTGGTGTGGAGCCAGTTAATTGTTCTAACCACTGAGCGCTATCACTGATCTATAATTAACACCGGAGAGGCTGCCGTCGTATATATTTTTTTAAAGAATATCAGCCAATTAGAAGGACTAATATTCTCCTCTCCCCTCCAAATAAGCGGAAAGCTTGTGTCAGGAGTGGGTACGACAATAGTGCAACGGGTGGGATTCGAACCTGTGACCTTCCAGTTTTCAGTCCGAACCTTTAACCGTTGGGCTATTGAGGCTTCATATATATATATATATATATATATATATATATATATATATATATATATATACATTTGCATTAGGTATATATTTGGATTTGAATGAGTACGTAAGTATTAGTGGTAATGTAAAACGTACGAGTATGAGTAGTAATGAACTGTAAGCAGATAAGCGCGTCTCTATGGAACTAATCATTTTGCAAATGGTGCACTATAAATTATTTCATATAATTTATCTATGATTTCATAGATTAATTATTATAGACCTCTTTAATTGATTTATGATTTCATAGAATAATTAATGGGGTTGGTGTGCCATTTGCAATATTATAGTTCCAGAGATACTCGTATTGTCAAAAGTGGCGCTTCGAATTGATCCATATTTAAGCCGTTGTATAGGGACAGGCAGTCCAGTTTTTATCACAGATTATTTTTATAGACATCAGTGGTCCTAATATTCCAGGTCAAGTGATGAGATGTTATGAGGATGTTATGAACGCTAGCTGGAGCCTGCGATATTACTTACGTGATAACCTACTTATTAAGTATATCGCGAGCACAAATTAGGAAAGATCGCGAGTATACTCTTGAGTAGAATTATTAAAAAGATTAATTTTGTGTTATAGAATAGAATAGAATAGAATAGAAATAGAATAGAAATATTTTTTATTCAAATAAACTTTTACAAGTGCTTTTGAATAGTCAATGAATCTACCACTGGTTCGGAATGCCTTTCCTGCCGAGAAGAACCAGCAAGAAACTCGGCGGTTGTTCTTTTCAAAACAGATTTACAATACAGTAAATACTATGCTATATATGCAGTGTTTCCACAATGAGGAAAGTTCCAAAAATGCATACAGACTAACTTCTATCTTAAGATGGGCAGACATAAAGTAGCCCCATTCCCGCCGGTGGCACCCGTTCACGAGCATGACGCATGACCCAGCCATTGCTTCGCTCAACCATATTTGAGGGAACGTAACAACCCGCATCACACCTAAACCTTGTAATACATATTCTTACTAATAATCCTACTAATATTTTAAATGCGAAAAATTGTGAGGATGGATGTATGGATGGATGAATGTTTGTAATTCTTTAACGCCACAACGCATTAACCGATTTGGCTGAAAATTGTGATAGCTCATACCCAGGTTTAGCACATAGATTAAGTACTTTTATCCCAGAAAATTACAAAGTTACCGCGGAAATTAAAAAACCTCAATCAGCATCATCTAGTCTAAATATATAAAAGGAAAAGGTAGGGTAAGACATTCAGTCAGTCACCTTTTCTTTTTATATACATATAATAATATATTTAGACTAGCTGACCCAGCGAACTTCGTACCGCCAACTTATCTATATAAATAAAAAAAAATATCCCAATCCAAAAAAACTATCCTATCTTTTAACGGCGGGATCTTCGACATCGACCTATTTTTGATTGAATCGTAAACAATGAAATATTCTTTGTTTTGATCGGTTAAAAATATATGTTGTAGTTTAATATATGTTCTTAATTCTTTTGTGATTCAAAACTCTATATTTACAACTTCACCCGATCAAAAATAATTTCGAAAACAGTGTAATTTTTATCGTTTTTCAGGTCGTGTTCATAGAATATTAAAGTTAGACTAAAATAACAAATTTCATAAAATAGGCAAACACTTTTAGAAGATTCTTTTCTGATTACTTTTTCTCTAAAACATTTGTATTTTTTTAATCACGACGTTTTTACTTTTTATATAACAAAGTGGCTCGTGCGCTTCACTTCAGTAGCCCGCAAAGTATCATCGAGGTAGGACGTATCGCTTTCGTTGGCTCGCTACGATCCCCCCGCTGATCACGCGAACTATTGCATAGATACCTATTATTTTCATTCCGTATTCATTTATCATAGATTAAATCAAATCAGAGTGTTAATATTGTTGTAATTTTTAGTATTTATTAATAAATCTGTAAATATTAGTATGATAGGTTTTAGGTTTAGATTCTTATTGTATAGTTCTTATTGTATAGATAGTGTTAAACTATAGTAATATAAGAATAATATAATTAGGTAAATATTGGGAATAAAAATGGAAGAAAGAACAAAATATCTTGATTTAAATTACGAAAACTTTCGAAATTTTTATCTGGGGTTCCAGTGCTAATAAAAGAGGTAACCATCGTCAAAATAAGGAAAAAAGGCGGCCATTTTCTTTTATTTTGTTATTGGGCCGATTTCTTTCAAAATTGATATCCCAGTGCTAATAAAAGAGGTATCCATCGGCAAAATAAGAAAAAGTGGCGGTCACTTTTTTTTTGTTATTGGACCAATTTCTTTCAAAATTGATATCTGGGGTTCCCAGTGCTAATAACAGAGGTATCCATCGTCAAAATAAGAAAAAGTGGCGGCCATTTTTTTTTGTTAGACCAATTTCTTTCAAAATTGATATCTGGGGTTCCCAGTGCTAATAAAAGTGGTAACCATCATCAAAATAAGAAAAAAAGGCGGCCATTTTCTTTTTCTTTGTTATTGTACCGATTTCTTTCAAAATTGATATTTGGGGTTCCCAGTGCTAATAAAATAGGTATCCATCTTCAAAATAAGAACAAGTTGCGACCATTTTATTTATTTTTAATATTGGACCGATTTCTTTCAAAATTGATATCTGGGGTTCCCAGTGCTAATAAAAGAGGTAACCATCGTCAAAATTAGAAAAAAAGGCGGCCATTTTCTTTTTCTTTGTTATTGTACCGATTTCTTTCAAAATTGATATTTGGGGTTTCCTGTGCTTATTAAATAGGTAACCATCGTCAAAATAAGAAAAAGTGGCGGCCATTTTTTTTTTGTTATTAGACCAATTTCTTTCAAAATTGATATCTGGGATTCCCAGTGCTAATTAAAGTGGTAACCATCATCAAAATAAGAAAAAAGGACGGTAATTTTCTTTTTCTTTGTTATTGGACCGATTTCTTTCAAAATTGATATCTGGGGTTCCCAGTGCTAATAAAAGTGGTAACCATCGTCAAAATTAGAAAAAAAGGCGGCCATTTTCTTTTTCTTTGTTATCGTACCGATTTCTTTCAAAATTGATATTTGGGGTTTCCTGTGCTTATTAAATAGGTAACCATCAGCAAGAAAAGGTTAGAATTATTTTGCTATAATCCGCCAACAGAAAAAATCTGTATGGTCAAACATGCAATTAAAAGCTAAGCACCACTCACCTACCCAGCCAAGCAAAAAAGCCAAGTTCCCAAGCAAGCAATGCCACCACCACTCACATGCACCACCACACAAGATTTTTACACTACTCTCGACGCACGTTTCGCCCCGACACCGGAGCATCCTCAGGAGATGTCGACTTTACAATGCTGTATTGTCTAGACAATACAGCATTGTAAAGTCGACATCTCCTGAGGATGCTCCGGTGTCGGGGCGAAACGTGCGTCGAGAGAGACAATACAGCATTGTAAAGTCGACATCTCCTGAGGATGCTCCGGTGTCGGGGCGAAACGTGCGTCGAGAGTAGTGTAAAAATCTTGTGTGGTGGTGCATGTGAGTGGTGGTGGCATTGCTTGCTTGGGAACTTGGCTTTTTTGCTTGGCTGGGTAGGTGAGTGGTGCTTAGCTTTTAATTGCATGTTTGACCATACAGATTTTTTCTGTTGGCGGATTATAGCAAAATAATTCTAACCTTTTCTTGCTAATCATGAACTTCCGCAAAGTAACGTCTGCTTCTATCCAATAGGTAACCATCGTCAAAATAAGGAAAAGTGGCGGCCATTTTTTTTTATTATTAGACCAATTTCTTTCAAAATTGATATCTGGGGTTCCCAGTGCTAATAAAAGTGGTAACCATCATCAAAATAAGAAAAAAAGGCGGTTATTTTCTTTTTCTTTGTTATTGGACCGATTTCTTTCAAAATTGATATCTGGGGTTCCCAGTGCTAATAAAAGTGGTAACCATCACCAAAATAAGAAAAAAAGGCGGTTATTTTCTTTTTCTTTGTTATTGGACCGATTTCTTTCAAAATTGATATCTGGGGTTCCCAGTGCTAATAAAAGAGGTAACCATCGACAAAATAGGAAAAAAAGGCGGACATTTTCTTTTTCTTTGTTATTGGACCGATTTCTTTCAAAATTGATATCTGGGGTTCCCAGTGCTATCAAAAGAGGTAACCATCGTCAAAATAAGAAAAAAAGGTGGCCATTTTCTTTTTCTTTGTTATTGTACCGATTTCTTTCAAAATTGATATTTGGGGTTCCCAGTGCTAATAAAATAGGTATCCATCGTCAAATTAAGAAAAAGTCTCGGTCATTTTATTTATTTTTGTTATTGGACCGATTTCTTTCAAAATCAATATCAGAGATTCATCATGCTCATGAAAGAGGTCGCCGTCGTCAAAATTAGAAAAAGTGTCGGCAATTTTTTTTTGATACTATAAAGATTGTCAAATATTAAATAGGTGTTTTTATTATTCTTTGCTATTCCGATAAGGAATTTCGTCCCAAATAGGTTGGGGGAAAAACTTTTCCATTTTTTTTTGTTCGGGCAACGGTTACCACTGTGTCATAACAGTGGTAACCATTGCCAAAACTTGCCCAGGGATCTTCAAATATCGATTTTGAAAGAAATCAGTCCAATAACAAGAAAAAATAAAATGGCCGCCACTTTTTCTAGTTTTGACAATGGTTACCACTGTTATGAGCACAGAGATCGTCAGATATCGATTTAGAAAGATAGAAAGAAATCGGCCCCATATTAAGAGCAAAAATGGCCGCCACTTTTTCTTGGACAATTGTTACCACTTTTATGAGTACAAGGATCCCCAGATACGGATTTTGAAAGAAATCGGTCCAATAACATAAAAAATCGGCCAAGTGCGAGTCGGGCCTTGCTCTTTTAGGGTTCCGTTAAAAAAAATTAAATTAAAAGATTTCCATCTACCCACCTACCCATTTTAATTAAATTTTTTTAATTTAATTTAATTTTTATTATTTGTTGTTATAGCGGCAATAGAAATACATAATATGTGAAAATTTCATCTGTCTATCTATTACGGTTTACGAGATACAGCCCGCTGACAGACGGACGGACGGACGGACGGACGGACGGACAGCGTAGGCTTAGTAATAGGGTCCCGTTAGTACCCTTTGGGTACGGAACCCTAAAAAGAAAATGGCCGACATTTTGGCAACGGTTACTATTTTATAAGCACAGGGAACCCCATATATCGAGTTTGAAAATAATCGGTCCAATAACAAAAAAAATGGCCAAGGAACTTCGTCTCAAACAGGTTAAGGAAAAACTATTCTGTTTTTCTAATTTTGACATCGGTTACCACTGCTATGAGCACGGGGATCCTCTGATATCAATTTTGAAAGAAATCGGTCCCATAACAAGAAAAAGAAATGGCCACCACTTTTTATTATTTTGGCGATGGTTACCTATTTAATAAGCACAGGAAACCCCAGATATCGAGTTAGAAATAAATCGGTCCAATAACAAAAAAAATGGCTAAGGAACTTCGTCCCAAATAGGCTGGGGAAAACATTTCTATTTTTCTTATTTTAACATCGGTTACCATTACTATGAGCACGGGGATTTTCAGATATCAATTTTGAAAGAAATCGGTCCCATAACAAGAAAAAAAATGGCCACCACTTTTTCTTATTTTGACGATGGTTACCTCTTTTATTAGCACTGGGAACCCCAGATATCAATTTTGAAAGAAATCGGTCCCATAACAAAAAAAAATGGCCACCACTTTTTCTTATTTTGACGATGGTTACCTTTTTTATTAGCACTGGGAATCCCAGATATCAATTTTGAAAGAAATCGGTCCAATAACAAAAAAATGTCTAAGGAACTTCGTCCCAAATAGGTTAGGGAAAACTTTTCCATTTTTCTAATTTTGACATCGGTTACCACTGCTATGAGCACGGGGATCCTCAGATATCGATTTTGAAAAAAATCAGTCCCATAACAAGAAAAAGTATATGGCCACCACTTTTCTAATTTTGACGATGGTTACAGCTTTTATTAGTACAAGGATCCCCAGATATGGATTTTGAAAGAAATCGGCCCAATAACAAAAAAAGAGAAAATGGCCGACATTTTGGCAACGGTTACGTATTTTATAAGTACAGGGAACCCCAGATATCGACTTTGAAAGAAATAACAAAAAAAAAACAAAAAAAAAATGTAGGTAAATGTACCTATGTACGTAATATGTAAAATAACAATCAAACTTACTTATTATAAGTGTATGAATAAAAAATAAAATAAATGTTTCTAAAACTTACAACTGTCCCTGTACTGTTAGGTACAATAAAGTTATTTAATCTATGATGTAAAATTTGGGGTGAGCGAGTTCATTTGAAAAGCGCCTACGCGCACCTCACCGCGCGGGGACTGAGGTTGCTCTAAATGCCTACTGCGCCCGGAGATCGTGCCCTTAAGCTGGACAAAATTACAGATAGTTATGAAGTTTGATAAAAATCGGTTAAGTAGTTTAGGGGTCCATCGCGGACAAACAACGTGACACGTAATTTATATATATTTAGATAATTCTGATAATGTATTTTTTTACACGAACGCAGAAAAAAAGAGTGTACTTAATGTTTTCAGGGTTCATGTGGGTATGTATGTATGTGAGTTTCTATATTCCACCATATTTTCTAAATGCCTGAACAGATTTGGATGTAATGGGGTATCGTTGGAATTCTTACATACATCGCATAGTCTCGAGTGATACTGGCTATAACTTTTCAGTTGAAATTCTTTAAAGCAGTCTGGTGTTTTACTATTCTATTTTAATATTTTTGCCAATTCTTTAAAGCAGTCTGGTGTTTTACTATTCTATTTTAATATTTTTGCCAATTCTTTAAAGCAGTCTGGTATTTTACTATTCTATTTTAATATTTTTGCCAATTCTTTAAAGCAGTCTGGTGTTTTACTATTCTATTTTACTATTCTATTTTAATATTTTTAACCCCCGACGCATAAAGAGGGGTGTTATAATTTGGACCGATTTCGATGCGGTTTTTTTTCATTTGAAAGCCAGTTTGCTTGCGGTGATTCTTAGCTATATTTGGTTAATATCTGTCTAGCAGTGTAAGAGTATCAGTTCTTTTCCAAAATGATGTAAGGCATTTTTGGCCTATGATTACTCGATTAAGTGCTTCACGCGTGCCAGTATAATCGTTAAACGACAATTAATTGATAACTTTTCGACGACCTCCCTGGCGCAGTGGTGAGCGCTGTTGTCTTATAACTGGGAGGTCCCGGGTTCGATTCCCGGCGGGGTCAATTTGGCAATTTATAATTTCTGAATTGTCTCTGGTCTGGTCTGGTGGGAGGCTTTTGGCCGTGGCTAGTTACCACCCTACCGTGAAGGACGTGCCGCCAAGCGATTTAGCGTTCCGGCACGGTGGCGTGTAGAAATCAATAAGAGGTATGGGTTGAATGTTCACTGCCATACCCCTTCCAAGTTAGCCCGCTACCATCTTTGACAGCCATAGATTCTCATGTCGGGGGTGTTTTAAATTTTCAATTTACACTTGTGCTTATTGGAGCGGTCCTCTGATTGGAAATTCAAAAATAATAACCTCCATGTTTTTGGGTTTAAAAAGGTATAAATTAACCAACGAAATAACATCGCAGGGCTCCATTCTGGTGATTTATCGCTCATTAAATCTGTAACAATCGGCCGCAAACGAGGAGGGCTCTCCATTTTATATCAGAACCGAGCAATACGCTTAAGCGAAGACGTAGTCTCATCTGAAAAGCCTGTATATATAATATACGAGTATATAAGCCTTTACTTTCAGATACAGAATTATTTACATATTTTATGGTTTTAATACAATTTCAATAATAAAGAACAGTTAATAAAATTATCTCGTTTTTAAAGAACAATATCAGTTCCCGCATGCTTTGTATCTGTTTGCCCTCTGGCAAAGGCCTCCTCTAACCCTTTCCACACAGCTCTTTCCCTTGCCTTTCTACTCCAGATTTTGCCTGCTATCTTAACTATTTCATCTTCCCATCTAATTCTCTGCCGCCCTTGAAAAGCCTGTAGAATAGGAAAAAAAAATTACGCAAATAACCTTTTACTAAGTACTTTTGAATGTTCAAGAGAATCTACCATTTTTTTAAAGAATATTACATACTTAAAGTCAAGCTGAAGTTGACTGATATTCTCCTGTCCCCTCCAAATAAGCGGAAAGCTTTTGCTAGGAGTGGGTACAACAATAGTGCAACGGGTGGTGATCGAACCTGATGTGTTTCAGTTAATTTCAGTCCGTACTTTTCAGATTTTAACCGTTAGATAATGGTAAACATTGGGTCGGAATGCCGTTCCAACCGAGAAGAACCAGTGGAACCGTCGGAATCGGCGTTAGATCTTAAAAAAATCATATCAATATTATGTTTCTTTTAGTTTACAGTTCATTACGAGAGCTAATGAATCCTTTGGATTTTATGCTACACTAGATAATGCCCGCGTGATTATGATTTTTAATTTCTGAGGGAACTCTTTAATTTTCCGGGATAAAATGTGGTCGTGATGACTGTACTAAGTGTATTTCGCCTTTTTGGTCTAGTGGTTAGCTTGTTCGACTGCGGATGACGAGGTCCCGGGTTCCGTTCCCGGTTAGGGCCGTTATAAAAAAATGTATTGGGGTTTTCTGCCAAAGAAATTCTCTCTCAATACTAGCCCAGAGTTAGGAAGTTGGCGGTGAGTCACCCCCGTGCCTCGGAGAGCACATAAAGCCGTCGGTCCTGCGCCTGATCTCTCTCCGGCCGTGTCAGATTTTCGTCCCATCGGACTATGAGAGTGAGGGTATACAGACTGCACCTATGTTTGCGCACACACTTAAGCACTATAATATCTCCCGCGCAGATGGCTGATCTCTAAGGAGGTTGGCGGCCGTGATCGGATTCGGTCGGGAAGACATTATTAATTAATTTTAAGTATATTTCACATTTATAGACCCAGCGGTCTGAAACTTTGGCAACGGCGAACCTTCCATAAAGTCTCTCCCCCTGGGAGGAAGGTACCTCGTTGGTTCTTGCATCGATACAAATTACGAAGTTGTTTTGCCGACGCAATTTACAGCGTTCTATATTATAAAACCCCCTACTCTGTTCCTTGCCTGTTTTCATTTTAATACGCAAATTGTTTTGATTATTTTCCCCATTGTTACAATATTTGCTTTGTGGAGAAAAACAAAAATGAACTACAATTTCGAATCCTTTGACTTTATTGATTGAGAGTGAATAGAATAGAATAGAAATGTTTTTTATTCAAATAAACTTTTTACAAGTGCTTTTGAATTGTCTGGCTCTACCACTGGTTCGGAATGCCCTTCCTGCCGAGAAGAACCAGCAAGAAACTCGGCGGTTGCTCTTTTCAAAACAAGTTTACAATTCAATAGATACTATGCTATGTATGTATGAAGTGTTTCCACAATGAGTTCCACAAAAGCATACCTAATTATAATTCAACACATGTTAAGACGGGCAGACAGAAAGTAGCCTCATTACCGTCGGTGGCACCCGTTCACGAGCATGACGTATGACCCAGCCGTTGCTTCGCTTGACTAATTATTTGAGGGAACGTAACAACCCGCATCCGCAGCCGCCTTTGCCACCGTTCAATGTATGATGTCGCACGCTCGAATCTCACCCTCGTAATCATCACAGTGCGCTTTTTTTATTATGTTTTTTTATTTTTATTTTATACTTGTTTTTAATTATTAGAAAATCTAGTTTTCACTTCTATCGGCAGTCTCTATGACTGCCAATTTCTTTAACTGCCTTGTTTGTCAAGTGGTTAGAATGTACAACTGCTTACCACGTGGTCCCGAGGTCGAGGGTTCGGTTCTCTGTCATTTTCGCCATATAAGATTTTTCATGACGTCATTAACCCATGAAGTAGCCATGTACATTAATAAGTTAGGCATTTAAAAGTTACACAGATTCTCTGAATGAAAATATTTTATATTACGTGTTTCAGCTTAACAAAAGCTATTAACAGAGAATAACTTTGTACGTATTTCACTGAGAAACAAAGAATTGCTGTTTCAACAACAATTTTATTATAAAGACAGAACGAGAAGTAAATTAGAAAATAATATCTTTACGAAGGTTATTAAAACAGGTTATAAAAACAGCGGCTGAAGGTTGGGGCATACAGAACGCGACGGTAGCGCGGTGTCGCTTCTTCGTGCGAGGCTTAGGGTCAGTTCACACTGAGACGCAACGCGACGCGACGAGGCGCAAGAGGAAGATGTACGAGAGCCCGTGCTGCGTTGCAAAGTGCATCACAATGCAGCTTGACGCATCGCGTGTTCTCCGAAGTATCTATGCAGCGCAGCACAGGGTGGCGTCTTACGACACGTTTAAAGGTCGTTTTCGCGCTCTCACTAAAATTTGTACCTTTAAGGATGATTATACGAGTCTGCCCGCGAAATTCAAATTTAATTTGGTTTTTCGCAATTTCTAAACTAATACGACAAACTAGGCTAATGGCATTCTAATTGCGCCAGTAGAATTATCATCTTCACAGGTTTACATAAAAATCTTTACTTGAAAGTGACCAGTTTAAGAAATTAATCAAAATACTGAGTTGGACGTGAGGTACTCACAAATTAGTCGATATTTTGATTAATTTCTTAAACTGGACACTTTCAAGTGAAGATTTTTATATAAACCTGTGAAGATGATACTGCCATTGTCACAATTAGAATGCCATAAGCCTACTTTGTCGTATTAGTTTACAAATTGCGATAAACCAAATTAAATTTGAATTTCGCGGGCAGAACTGTGTCTTCCACCTTAAAGTGTAGTAAACAAGTTCTACATTGTTATCGCTTTCGAGAAAAGTACGCGCCTCGTTGCGTCACGTCGCGTCTCAGTATGAACTGACCCTAACTTATAGAACGGGCGCTGCCCCCGGAATGTCTAAAAGTTGCCGTTCAAAATCGTATTCATTTGATGGCATTAGCGTCAAAATAAAATAAACCATAGCAGGATTGAATTAGAGCTCCATTTCGTGTATGCATTCTTATACTTTTAGGTATGTACGATACGCCACGATGTCATGGAGCTCCATAACGCGCCTACATGTTAAAATCGGTTGTACTGAATTTGTGACTTTAAATCAATACAATCAAGGAATATTTTACTTTGGCGCCAATGCCATCAAATGAATACGATTTTCATCGGCAACTTTTAGACTATCGACTTATGATTTTTCAATCCAGATTTACTAAAACTAATTACTAGCCGATGCCCGCAACTTCGTCCGCCGTGTGTGCCGCGTATTTTTAAGGGCGACACAGATAGCTTTTGGAAATGAAGTTATGGTATAATTAAAAAAAATCAAAATTAATAGACCAACCTGAAGCTCTTATGAGGCATCAAAACTACCATCGGTTCATTCATACCTATGTTTGTAAAGTAACAAACAAACAAATACACTTTCGCATTCATAATTCATAATTCATTTATTAATTGGTGAATATGGTACAGTCAAGATGTTATAATATACAATTTAGAATGCGCATATCCTACCAAATTGTGGTGTACAAACATAGGAATGTTATTATTATATTATGTCAAAAAAATTAATTAATGTCAAGAAATAATATACAACAGTTAAGATTTTTCCATAAGGTAATCACAGATTTTATAATATGTCTTATCTATCAAAAAATTTTCAACCTCTTATCCTTACTAATATTATTTATTATAAATGCGAAAGTTTTATTTGTTTGTTGATTTGTCCTTCAATCACGCTGTAACAAAGCTACGGCGTGATTTTTTGAAAGGATATTCCTACTTAGTTGAGAACCTGGAGAGTGAGATAAGCTACTTTTTATCCCGGAAAATCAAAAAGTTTCCGAGAGAATTTAAAAACTAAATCCGGGAAATTTCGGACATCAGCTAGTTTCTGTAAATTTTTTAAAAGAATTTCTTACATCGGATGAGTGGCACGGTGTCTTCTCTCAATCGTGTTACTCGGCGCTTAATATTTTTTTTCGCTGAAAGCAGTCGAAATTAGTAAAATTAAAAGCTAAAAAGTTGCCCTCTGATTCTGTTTTTTCTTTTTGAAAATTAATGTTTTCTCGTAACGAGGCCCGAGCGCTCTCCAAGTTGCGGCCCCCTGCCCTCAACTTAGGCGTTTTTCCTTACTTAAGAAATACTTGATATTAGAAAAATGTTTTCCTTTCAAAAAACTTCGGAAAACGCAATTTATTAAGCACAGCTATCCTTAATGAGGTAAGTAATAATTTATACTAGCTTTTGCACATGACTTCGTCCGCGTGGTTAAGTTTAAAAAATCCCGCGGGTACCCCATGTTTTTCTGGCCTTATCATGACTTTATTATGTTTCATCATCATCTCCCTCTCCTTGTCCCATGCTATGTGGGGTCGACACAACATGTCTTGTAAGCCATGTTGTAAGTGGTTGACATTTTACGACCGGCCGCCTGCCTGACGTCAACCCTCTTTGAGAATGCTTTTGTTGGTGGAAAGGATAGAACCGCTACCTTTCGGTTCAATAGGGTAGTGTTGGGATCCCTTTTTTTTCAATCTCCAGACTCGAGCGCCAGGCCTCGAACTCTGGACTGTACGCGGGCATGTGTATGCATGCGGGCATATGTGGCGTCCAGAACTTCCAGTTCTTTTTTATACGTGGATAGCAAGGTGATGTCCCTTGAAGACATAATAACTTCAGTATCATCTTCATCATCAGGATCTGGGTTCAATACTGTGCTCACTTAACCTATAATGCCGTTATTATGTTTGTTTAGAATAATTATGTTACTATGCCCTATGCCCATGCAAAAAATCACAATAAATCCGTTGCTCTCTTGCTGCGTGACTGAAGGGCAAACGAAAGAGGTGTCGCGCATGTTACATTTAACAAAAGTTCCGCGTCATCGCTCAACATGTTAGGCTTCATGTTGAACAGCATGTTGCATGACATTGTTGGGCAGTTCTCCTAATTGTTGGCTAAAACGTCCGACGAAAAAAAAAATTTTTTTATTGAGTTATTGGTTTTTTAAGTATGCCTTGACAGAGAGGTGCCTTCATTTATCACAGTGATGAGGAAGGCCTCCACCAGAACCTAGTTTTCTTGGAGAAATAGCGTATTTGGTAATTATGGTGTCCATGGTAAGGATAAATTGTGACATGGTAATGAGGTCCGGAATATGGTGATTAGAATATGCTATATGGTAATTTGTTAAAATTTTGTGAATGAGAAACAAAAATAAAACACAAGTGTTTTTGTTAATAAAATCTATTTAATCTGTAAATGTGGAAAAATACAGTAATAAAACTGAAAGAAATATCGTAGTATTTCTTTAAATATAAAAAAAAAATCTGCTTAGGTAAGTAGGTACTTATTAATAGTCCTCAAAATTGATAAATCAAATGTATCAATCACGATTTACAAAATAGATAAAAATGTCACTCATAAATTTTCTTGATTCAATTCCGATTATTTATTGATTAATTATTATAGTTAATTAGTTACCTAGAAGAATCTTCGAAGTAAATCTCGTAAAAACGGCATGCCAATCATAATCGTACAAAGATTCATAACAAAAGTCTGCCTTGCTGACGAGATCAATAAATTCAGTTATTTTCCTATCAGATCTACCTAGGCTTACCTACAAAAAGCGTCTAATTATATTATGAATTTAACATAAGATAGCCCTATGTACACAAAATATTCTTCAAATAACATGCCAAACATAATTAATAATTATTATTATTATATAAAATTTGATACAGAATTGTCAGTGTCGTTGATGAGATCTATATATTCGGTAATCTTCTAATCAAATTAGGGTCTAGGGCCTTTGGAGGAAATAGTGACTTAACTGCGACCGCACCTGTTAGGTCTTGACACTAAGCTAGGCTATCCACGCAACGCATTTGTTCGCTATAGACCCAAGCAACAAGGACTGTGTTATCATGGAGCTTGACATACTTAACGCTTTCAATACACTGGAAAAGGACATTCTACTGAGCGAAGCAAAGTTATGATTCCTACTCTGTATCCTTTTCTTCAGCAATTTTAACATTCCCCCTCCAATGTCTTCTATAACCAAACCTCTATCCTTTCGCAGATTGATGTCCAACAGGGAGATCCGCTTAGACCTCTCATCTTCAGCCTCAGCATTCAGAGTGTTCTTCACGACCTCAAATCCCCCCTTAATATCTGGTAACTCGATGTAGGTACTATAGGAGGAAACCTGAAGTTGTGGAACGTGACCTACTGCTTTAAATACATTGCTTGAAGGAGCTGGGGTTGAAGGTGAACATGCCTAAGTGAGAGTTCTTCCCCTGTAATCCAGAGTCCCGTCTTCTGTTCCCTCACTTTGAAGACCTAGTTCCTGGGCTCAAGGAGTTTAAGGCTGACAATTTTTTCCTTTTGGGGTCTCCTATCTTTTCTTCTGCTATCCCGGAAGCCATTGAGGCAAGGAGGCCACTCCGCCATTCAAGAGCATTGGAAAGATCTTTCGGCCCATGTTGCACTTACGCTCTTGCAAAACTATTTTGCTGTGCCGAAGATTACATATCTACTGAGGACTTCCCAACATGGTTGCATGCTTGTTTGCGAATTCCATCGATGCATCTGCGGTTACACGGTGGAAGCCAACGGCCACCACGCATTGAGTTGCAGTCGTTGTGTGGCCAGATTCTCTCGTCACCACTCTCTGAACGATATCGTCCGCACAGCCCTCGTCTCGGTCAACGTACCCTGCGTAGTGTGTACTCGAGCCACCCGCTTTGGGTCACATGGATGGCAAGCATTCTGATGGCTTGACACTCGTCCCATGGCAAAATAGCAAATGCATGCTGAGGGAAGCGACGTGCATGAGTACATTCGCACAATGTCATCTCAGCCGGAAAACACAGGTAGACGCTGCAGAGTCCGTTGCATCAAAAAAAGGAGTAAAGATGCCCCTATTCTGGACAGCTACCTTTTTATCCCTCTGGCAGTGGAGAGCACGGAATGCTGGAGTGTGGAAGCTAAGCGACTGTTGCACGATATCGGCCGTTGGTTAAGGTGAAGGGGTTGCAATCCACGTTCTGGGGTTTACCTGGTCCAAAGGTCGTCAATCGCCATACAACGCTGCAATGCTGCGAGTTTGATTGCGATTGAGCTATAAAAAGAATTAAGATTTATTCTCCATCTTTTTCGGTATAATGTAGGATCTTTTTTATCTTCGCATACCATTCGAGCCTTTTTTGCCCATCTTTTTCGGTTTAGTTAATTTTATTGTTGGTAAATATAACGATGTTGTCATTACCAACACCCAAACAGTATCAAAATACAGCCATAATCATTCAACACAGATTACTTATAATTTTTTATATGTTACTACAATTTGGTCCTTGACTGCGATAATCTGGGGTAAGTGGTGAATGCAGTCTAAGATGGTTTCGAGCTTACCTGGTATTAAACTTAAACAACTTACCGGTTTCTACGCTGATACGTACCAGAACGCTAAATCACATGGCGCGGCACATCTTTGCTGGTAGAGTATTGGACGGTAACTAGCCTCGGCCAGACCAGACTGGAGACAATTTTACAACATCCAAAATTGCACCAGCCGGGAGTCAAACCCATGAAGATCCAGTTTTTAAGACCAAAGTACTCACCACAGGGCCAGGGAGGTCGTTAAAATCTAGAAGATCCCATACATTCAAGCATTACTCTAATTACCTAGCTAATGCTCAATTACCATAGTACGTAAAATGGCCCTGGTAATAATGGTGATTAGGATCATGGTAATTAGAATTGGTTAGTAATTAAATCTTTACTTGATAAGTAAACATAGTAATTTTTTTTAATGTGCTTTGTTAGAAAGTAAAACATATTTGAAATATATAAAAAATACAAACATATAAATGTGATAACTACTTACGGTATGGTGAGAGTCCTATGAATGAGCGATTAAAGTTGCCAAAATGAAATTTCCGTTGGAGAATGCCAAATATTTCAGTAACCCGACGACGTACATACCTCCATTCGACATGAATTGCTCAAGGCAACTGACTTTGTACGTTAGACGCGACGACGATGCGGATTGTATGGATATGTGGGTAGTTACGATAGTGTTTGCACAAGAGCACGGTAATGATTAAAAAGTCGTGGGACAGACTTTAAATACTAATAAAAAACTAATTCTAAGATGTAACCTCACGCTACTGTTGTTATTTTAAAGATTAATTATTCATTATTGAAATATATTTTTTTGAGAATTTTTAATCGACTTTGTTTTTAAATAAATAAGTTTGTTACATACAACATAAGCAGTGGGACAGTCATGGAGGTTAGAAAATGGAGGTTTAAATTTTTTTTAAGCTGGATCTCACCTCTATTATCTTCTTTTTCTTGATGGACGATATAGAGGACACTATCTAGTATCTACAAAAAAGTTACACATGCCTGAGTTAGTTTTAACCTACGTTCTCCAGCCTGGGACATGCCTTAGCCAACATTTAGGAGAATTGTCCTGTTGCTTAGTGAATACATAGCTTAACAGTGAGCTTTGTAGAGACTACCAAGCGTCTATTATAGCGTTATAACTTATAACGCTATAATAGACGCTTATAACTTATAAGCCTCAATAACCCAACGGTTAAAGGTGCGGACTGAAATCTGAAAGGTCGCAGGTTCGAATCCCACCCGTTGCACTATTGTCGTACCCACTCCTAACATTCTTTAAAAAAAAAAAAGTGTGTGTCAGCTCCGGCCTCCGACGCACGACTGGAGTTTACGCGCGACGCTATATCCTTCTCTATGCGCGCGACTCGGGTCCGAGCGCGCCCCGACCGACTTTCGCTTTCGCAAAGCTCTTTCGCACGAAAACCAACCTTATTTACTCAACGTTAGGGTAGAAATTTCAACGTTGTGAAAAACGTAACGAGGTCATTGATAAATTGATTTTACTGCCCGGATTTTTCTCATACCGGGCTGCTAAAATCGATTCTTAAGGAGTAAACTCCAAAAAAATAGTGTGTGTGTCAGCTCCGACGCACGACTGGAGTTTACTCCTTAAAACGTCGTAATGCATTCGCGGCGCTCGGACCCGATCGGTACGCGCTCGGTTTCCCGAAGCGAAAGCTCTTTCGCATTCGACAACTCAAGCGAAACCCAACCTTATTTACTCAACGTTAGGGTAGAAATTTGCATCGTTGTGAAAAACGTAACGCGGGCATTCGACAACTCAAGCGAAAACCAACCTTATTTACTCAACGTTAGGGTAGAAATTTGCATCGTTATGAAAAACGTAACGAGGTCATTCATAAATAGATTTTACTCCTCGAATTTTTCTCATACCGGGCGCCTAAAATCGATTCTTAAGGAGTAAACTCCAAAAAATTGTCAGTGTATGTCAGAAGTTCCTCAACAAATTAGTAAGAATGACACACTACATTATAAATGCGGATTACGAGAAAGCACGATTCATTTTATAATATTGTGACATTCTCTACGGAGATCACGCTGTTATTAACAACGAAATAAGGTTTACTTTTGTTTGACACCTTGTCATAACTTTCATAGTTCACTTTACTATTTGTAACCTCTACTAATATAATAATATTTCGTCAGTTTATTAGCTTACGAAGGCGCGTCACGTAAATAAATACCACTTCATTTTATAAAACAAATTGGTTCATTGCGATAGGCAGTGTATAATATTACTGGACTGATTTTCATCGGGTTTTTATCAGTGATGATTAGTTTACGTAGTATCGCTACGTAAACTAGCGCTTAACTGCCATCACGCCTGACTATACAGCCTAAGATGGAGCGCGCTTGCCTAGAAAAATACCTATTCACTCTTGATTTATTGTAGTTAGTCTTTTGCTATGAAATATCCCTACTTAATATTATGTTTATGATTACGAATGTCTGTATGTTTGTTTGCATGCGTAGCTGTAGTTGAAGACCTGGAGACTGACATAGGCTACTTTTTATCCAAAAAAAAAAAACAATGGATTCCCGCGAGATTTCTGAGATACTTAACAAAAGCTAGGTGGTAATTAAGGTTTTTAATACCCGCGCGAACTATTTAATTTTCCGGGACAAAATGTAGCCTATTTGTAATCTAAACCAGTTATAGTATAGCCTATAGTGGTTAGGGCTGTGGTCTCCTATTCGGCGGGTCGCAGATTCGATCCCGGGTACACACCTCTGACTTTTCGAAGTTAAGTGATTTAAAGAAATTAAATATCCGATGCTTTAACGGTGAAGGAAAACATCGCGAGGAAACCTGCACACCTGAGAGTTCTCCATAGTGTTCTCGAAGGTGTGTGAAGGCTGCCAATTCGCATTGGGCCAGCGTGGTGGACTATGGCCTATAACCCTTCTCTGAGAGGAGACCTGCGCTCAGTAGTGAGCTGTTGATGGGTTGATAACAAATACACACACACACACACACACACACACACACACACACACACACACACACACCCATACAAACATTCGCCTTTACTTTAGTGTGAAGTGTGATCACACATCAAGGAAATTAAGTAGGTGGTAGATTCATCGACTATTCAAAAGCACTTGTAAAAGTTTATTTGAATAAAAATATTTCTATTCTATTCTATTCTATTCTAAGTGATGATGCGGAAGATGGAAAGTGTTTGTATCTAATGTATAAGAGGCTTGTTCGAAATATAGGTTTCAAGTGAAACTCAGATTATGGAAGAGCATTCCAGACCCTATGAATGAGAAATGAAGACATAAATGACTTTGAAGGGTTTCATGCACGTGGATGGGATATCAACGGCGTAAGGATGGAAGCCCTCCCGATGTCTTGCAGTGCGGTGGTAAAAGGTGAAGGGGGGACAAGGTTGGAGAGCTTCTGGGCACACTCACCGAAATTATAATATCCTATAAAATACCCCGAATGTTCTATAAACCACCAAAAAAGTCGTGTGGTGTCGTGGGACACCAGATAGGAACGAAGTTATTATTATAAAAATATTAATTTCAAGTTCTATTCGAGGTATAAAGAAAATAATTATTCGGCTATACATTTTTTATCATGATATTTTTATCGATAAAACTCAAAATGACCCCAGGGAAGCCTAAATATCGATTTTATAAAATAAAAAATGAAAATAAAATTGCGCGCCCCCGGGTGGGCTCGAACCACCAATCTTTCGGTTAGCGGCCGCACGCGGGCCAATTGAGCCACGGGAGCAACAGATAGACGTCTGCTGGACAAAGGTCTTCTGCATGGTCCTCCACAGGCTTCGGTCTTGCGCCGCCTAAATAAAGCGGCTCCTTTCGCAATCAATATCGAGCCGTATCGTTTGATGTTGAAAAAAAAAATTAAATTTTAGATCGTCTATTTTCGTGAAAATATTATTGTATTACGAAAATCTTGAGCCTCGTAATTCCATAACAGCTCTAGAGAATAAGTAAAAAATTTATTCAAATAAACTTTAACAAGCTCCTTTGAATGTTATAAGTTAAATTTATACGTAGTTGAAGAGCCTAGAATCCTATTGAGATTATTGAGAGTTAAGAAAATGTTTGCTTATGATTCTAATAAAATTATAAAGTTACCACGCAACGGGACAGATAAATATCGGACCTTTAAAGTTTGGGGACAAGGGTCAGAGGAGGCTCAAAGATTATACTTATCAGCTGATAGTCGGTCTAATCTGTTTAAGTATGTTTTTTTGGAACGAAGTTCCTTTTCAGACTGTTTGGCGGAAAGGGGCTAGACGAAAAAATGTGTAAGAATTTCCCGTCACGGCCTTTGTTGCTAGGCGTAAAAATTTTCTATTACGACCCTTGTTGCCCTCGTTTATTATAAACGAACTACCAAAGCTTTCGTTGCGCAGCGGCTTAAACTTTAAACGAACGAGTGAAACTATCGGTCGGGAGTTCGAATCCTAACTTCAGATCATGTCTATGTTCTTTTTTAATTTTGGAATTTTGGAACGAAGTTTTATAGAAGAGAAATTCCGAACAAAATATTTGCGGCAAAATTTACTAGCGCCATCTATTGTGGGCAGCATGAACTTGCTTGAACTTGCTTTAAGGACTGTTTTTCTTACGAAACTTTTTTAACATGTGGCGAGAGATGGCGTTGATTCTACACTTCCAGCCGAGTGTTCCACGACACTCAAAATTTTTCAATAATTTAGCTTATACCCGTTTTCGCCAAATGCCTAAATGTGTTAGGGACTATATATAAGGCTCTAAGCTGGGATAGGTTACCCTTATTGATAATTTCGTATTCACCAACCTTTAGGAAACGTTTATACGTAAAAATGGCTCTAGATAAGGGGTGTAGCATTTGGTGGCTACCTAAGTTAGGCGACTCCTACATAGGGTATGATTTTAGGGCATCAGAGTTTTAAAACCACTACTTAGGATGATGCTGACTATTTATAAAAAAATAAAATTTAACTGTCTGTCTGTAATTACGAAAAAGCTCAAACGGTTATTTGGACTTCTATTTAATCTTTAGAGAGTAGACACATTTTGCCAGCTGGTCCCACAAAAACTTTGGGACCCAACTCCAAAATCCTGATGACGCAGGGGTACTGCCCACCAAAACTGTATAGATTAAGGAACTGCCGATCTATAATATAATAAAACTGTAACAGGTCCAATTCTGTACATTGAAGATATTTTGAAAATTTTTGTTTGAGGGCACTCTATAATCGATACTGAAGCCAAAACAATTTTTTTTTAATTTTTTGTCTGTCTGTCTGTCTGTCTGTCTGTCTGTCTGTCTGTCTGTCTGTCTGTCTGTATCTGGGCCGCGCATCACGCCGAAACTACTGGACGGATTTAAATGAAACTTGGCACGATTTAAGTCAGTACTACGAGGTATAATATAGGATACTTTTTATCCCGAAATTCAGCACAGTTCCCTTGGGAGAGGGCATGAAAGTCAAAATGTGTATTTCGCTGTAATTCATTAAGGCGTATTCCGATTTAATCCATTCTTTTTTTGTTAGAAAGCAGGTTCTTTAGAGATTGTCCTGTAATTATTTCAAGGTCGTCAATTTCGTAGTTCAGAAATTATAGACATCACAATCTTCTGTAAAGGTCCAAATAACTTGAACCCTGGAATCTACAGGATACTTTGAATGAACGGCTCATCTTAAGCTGGCATGTGTAATTTATCGTATATAGCCATCGTGGATACTATTTTGTCAAAGTCAAACTACTCCAAAGGCGTCAGATTTTGCCAAACGATCATTATACCTACATACTACATAGTAGGTATGGATGTAATACATCGTATGGACGTAATATTACAGTGTTTTCCTATGTAATTTAATATTCTAATCATATTTACTAATATTATAAATGCGAAAGTGTGTTTGTTTGTTGGTTTGTCCTTAAATCACGCCGCAACAGAGCCACGGATCTACGTGATTTTTGCATGGGTATAATTGAGGACCTGGAGAGTGACATAGGCTACTTTTATCCTGGAAAATCAGTGTTCCCGAGGGATTTTAAAAACTAAATCCACGCGGACGAAGTCGCGGGCATCAGCTAGTTATAAATATAATTGTGTAAGTGGCGACCCCGCACCGGGAAGCGAAGTATTGAAAAACCCCCTACTAGGTGGACCGACGACATCAGCATGGAGCTCCTGGAAACAGGCGGCGCAAGACCAAGGCACCTGGAAGTCCATGCAAGAGACCTATGTAAGTGGTATATGACGTCTATCGATTGATAAAGAAGAAGAAAAAAGTAGAAAACCTCCTACTGACTGCGCCAATTTTTATATCGCAAATGAAAGACATCATATCTGAGCACGAGTCAAGCTTAAGGCTGATATTTTAGCAAACATGTGACACATTACTTTATTTTATCCTCAACACATCACAATTTTTAGTGGGTAGGGGCAAATGCTGTACCTATGGACGCTTGTACCTGTGGACACAATCGATTCCGTCAAAACTAGCAACCGTAAAATTCTAGTTTGAACGCGAACTGTCAACCATAGACAAAGCTTTACGGTCACGTTCAAATAAAAATTTTAGTGTTGCTAAGCTTCGATTGTGTCCACAGGTACAAGCGTCCATAGGTACTACAACACTTGCCCATACTAAAATTATACTCAATAAAGTTTCACTAGTGAGCACTTTGTTTTGACTCTGTTAGTAAACTCCGTCTAGTTCGGTGATCGCAACAAGTATAAGACGCAACAAGTCGCAACATGTCATAACTTGTCCCCGTCTCTGAGCTCTAACGTAGTTACAGATTTGAGCGAAGCGGATGCGTTGGGAGACGCTACAAATTGGCTTAGTTACTTACTTACTTACTTAAACATACCTAAGTTTTCAGCTGATTTTGAATACCGTTTTGAACCCTCCTACTTAGGTAAATATATTTAGTAAGTAATACTAAGTTTTAGGTTATATCACAATCCGCGATAAAAGTTTATTCAATACTAGCTGACTGACTGATGCCCGCGACTTCGTTCGCGTCTTTTTAGTCTTAAAAATCCCGTGGGAACTATTTTTTTTTTTCGTTAGCAAAATTACTAGACTTTGTCACTCCACAACTTCACCCATTGAATAAATCACGCTGATTCGTAGCTCTGTTGCGGCATTAAACTAGCTTTTACGCGCTGCTTTGCTTTGCACGTTAAATTCGTGTATTCAAACCCCTGTTTTACCCGCTTAGGTTGGTTTGGTTAGGTTGAAATTTTAAAAATCCTTTCTTATCAGATGCCTACGTCATAATAGCTATATGTAATATTATATATGCCACATTTCAGCCCGATCCATCCAGTGGTTTTAGCTGTGGTTGATAGATCAGTCAGTCAGTCAGTCGGTCACCTTTTCTTTTTATATTATACTAGCTGACGCCCGCGACTTCGTCCGCGTGGAAAAAGTTTTTAAAAATTGCTTTTTACACAAATACATACATACAGATATACATACTAACTCCGTTGGCGCATAATTGAAGGATAAATATGTGAAAGTAGCATACTAATATCCCGCAGGAACCGTTTGTTTTCCCGGGATAAAAAGTAGCTTTTGTCATTTTTCAGGCCCCTAACTTCACCTGTGCAAAAAAATCACGTCAGTCTAAAACTCCATTGCGCGTATTTTGAAGGACAAATGCGTAAAAAATAGCGATGCTCTCCCGCAGGAACTGTTTGCTTTTCCGGGATAAAAAGTAGCCTATGTGCTATTCCAGACTATAATCTATTTCTGTGCCAAATTTCAGCAAAATCGGTTCATTCGTTGTCGCGTTAAAGAGTAACAAACATCCATCCATCCATCCATCCATCCATCCATCCTCACAAACTTTCGCATTTATAATATTAATAGGATAGGATTCATAAGAGTAGTCTCACGATGTTTTTCGCTGCAGTAGGTAATTCATTGCGAAGCTTTGCAATTGTAAGTCCAATACACTGTAGTTAAAAGTTTAGTTCTCAATCGAATCGGTTCATTGAAGGAAACTTTTAAGCGTTCAACTTCCTAAATAATGTAGTTCCTTCTATTTACAGAGGATTGCATCGCTTCAACTTCAAAATTTTTAAGCTATTGCATAGCTTTTATCGCGGGCTTTGAGCGCGGCGACCGAATCAAGAAATTCCGTAATGAAAATAAACCTAACACCGTCGTTTCAGTTCGGCAGACTTCGGCACGGTGTTTGTGTGCGTGCGACTAGAAAATGCTATGCAATAGCTTTACTGCGGCAGTCCCCGAGTGCCACACGTATTTTTTATTTTTTTTGTAGTTTAAACCTCTTTGAGCGTGTTGAGCGATTTTTGGTAGGGGAAAATCTTATGGGTTCGCGTCGCAGATATGCTGATGTAAACAGTAGTAGGTTTACCTATGTAACTGTAGCTTTATCCAAAGAACATCGAACAAAAACCATTCTATTGTTAGTCACAATGAATGACCCAGACGAAAAAACCCCTTAAATAAAGCCTATTTCTCAATAAAAAGGGTTAAAAATAGAAATATATTTTAAAACAGAGCCACAAAAATGTAAAGTTGGCTTTACATTGGATAAAGCAAGGGAAACCTAAAATTAGTTTTATGAGACCTTATCATACCCGTGATGCTGCCACCTCATGAATTACTTTACACTATAGCTAGTTGCTACACTAGCTAGCATGATGCGATAGTATTTATTTAGGTATTTTGGTAATTAATATACAAAAGTTAGCGACATAGCTAACTATATAACATAGCATAGCTCAGCGAGTCGCGAAGCTGAAGAGAAAATGGGGCAAATTGTTCGAAAAATTGATGGCCGTTAGGGTGCAGGGGTGACGACCCCGCACCGGAAGGTGCATTGTTGGTAGACCCCCCACCAGGCGGACTGAAGAGTTCATACGAGTCGCAGGAAGCCGGCGGAAACAAGCGTAAGCGATGCAAGCACTAGATAATGCCAATAGATTTTTAAACGACTTCAAAAAGGAGGAGGTTACCAATTCGTCGGAGTCTTTTTACTATGTACTAGCTGACACGGCGAACTACGTACCGCCAACTTATCCATTATAATTTTTTTTTGTTTTTTTTTTGTATTTTTTTTGTATTAAAACCTTCCGTGGACCTTAAGGAACATAAAAAAAATTTTACCCGAATTGGTCCATCCATTCTTGAGTTATGCGCTTACCAACATTCATTTTTATTTATTAAAAATGTATGTCCACCGATTACTCGAAGACGCCTGAACCGGTTTGATAAATTCTTTTTTTTTTTGAAAGGGTACACTCTCCAGGTTGTCCCATACACATTTTATCGAAATCGGTAGAGCGATTTTTAAAATATCGACAATAAATTAAATACTTTGTGTATTGTGTGTGTAATGTAGTAAAGCGGGAGTTTGAAGTCGGTCGTTTAAAAATATTTTTTTATATTAAATTTTTAGGGAATCAAACCCAGGTTCTCGTCATCTGCAGTCAAACATGCAAACCAGTAGACTATGAGGCAGTTAAACACTTCAATAAATATTATAAAATGATGAAATTTTTTTTACCTATTTTATATTACAGTTTTATTATATTATAGATAGAAAATTTCATATATACAATACTATAAACCTAAATTTAATTCTAAAATTAAAACTAAAATAAAAAACTAATTAAAATCTAAAACCCCATCCAAGCCACCGCAGTGTGGCATAGTACCCAAGATGCTGGCAGCATTACCTCTTTGGATGGCCAGGCTAATCCTTTGGCCAAGGTAGCTGCCAGCTCTTGGATCCCCGGTAGACTCGATCACCTTTTTTGATATCTCTAAAAAAAGTGCGCGAGCCTCCGGGCCCCACGGCCCCAGGGTCTCTACACCAAAAGGCGCAAATATGAAACCACTGTCAAGTTTCTCATATTTGCGTCTCTTAGCCTGTTCGGCGCTAGTAGCCGCTGCACCCGCCACAGAGGAGGTCGCATGGATGTGGGAAGCAGCTAGAGTATCTACACAGGTGGCATCCCACACAAGCGACCTCCCTGTCCTCCAAGGAACAAGCGTCATACCATCAGGTCTCTTGCCATCACTACGTGCCAAACCAATAGGTTCTAATACAGCTGGCACGTGAGCAGTAGCAAGAGACCTGCGGATGATGTCGTTGAGGGCATTGTGGCGGGAGAAACGACCAGCGCTCTTCGAACAGGAGAGCCCGTGATGACCGTAAGCGTCGACGTGGTCACCGCAGTGGCAACGGTGAGGCTGGGTTATTTTGGCGCCAAGCCTAAGACCAACTACCACTGCAAGAGTGGCGTGGTTTAAAAGAGTGCCCAGATTAGCAGAAGGGATAGCATGGAGCCAGTGTCCGGATTCTTTCGCAGAGACAGCGAGAAGACGAGCACGGTCTTTGGAATTTGCTTGCATTAACATTGCGTCAAAAGTTTTTTTACAAATAATGTCATCCCACTGTCTCTGGGAAGGAAGAGAAACCGGCAATTGATTTGGGCTAATCGCTGACCAACCATTTCTTGCCTCTGCCAAGTACGACACCTCAATTGATCCCAAAGACTGGGATATAATTTTTTCAAAGAGAGTGTGTGTACTATAAGCAGACAAAAGAAAAGCTGGCAGAGAGACACTAGAAATTTTGCGGATTCCCAGACCTCCATACCTGATCGGAAGAGAAGCCTGGGCCCATACTTGATCATCTATCGGACAATTTAAGATTTCAGATAGAATATTTTGTATAAAATTATCCAAATTTTCCAATAAATTATTAAATTTCCAAAGAGGTGAACATCTAACGAAATAAGTAAATTTTGGAACAAATAAGCAGAATCGAATGATGGTCATTGCCATATGAGTATTAATATCTAACAGATGATGGGAAGTGTTTTTGAATTTAGAAATTAAGTCAGTAAAAAATTGAGGAACTGAGGCCTCTAAAACAGGTGCTCCTAAGAGGCGAAGTGACTCATCGTTTAAAATTTTAATACCCGGAGCTAAAATATTGATTTTATTTAATATGTGCAGTTTGGATTCGGCCGAAAAAGAATTTGGAATATAAATTTCACATTTATCAAAATTAAGTTCCAAGCCAATAGTTTTAAATTTTGATATAATTATTTCTAAATCCTTCAAAACCGAACTCACTTCGCCGCCCAAGGTTCCATCATCCAAATACCAAACATTGAATTTGGAATTTAGAACCGAAATTATAGGGTGTATGGCTAAACTAAAAATAACTGGTCCAAGCGGATCCCCCTGCTGACAGCCGACAGCGGAGCTCAGAACATTCTTTTTGTGTACGAGCTTTGAAGGTTCCCGGTAGCACTGCGCCAAGTATGGGAAAAACTGTGGAAATTTATTTTTTACTTCTGAGAGGAGGACCCCCCGATCCACTGAATTGAAGGCATTCTTCACATCAATTTTAAGGAGTACCTCCTCCCGGGAGTTAAGGAGGAATGTGCGAGCAGCGTGAACAGCTGCTTCGCATCCCCCCTTTACCCCAAAGCCTAACTGAATTGGGACAAAATTAGAAGATATTAAAGGAAGAATTTTTTTACAGCAAATTTTGGAAACGACGCGCCGAATCGTTGAACCCACTGCTATGGGACGAATACCACCATCCTTTTTTTTAGGGCACATAAATTTGCTCCATATAAGGTTTTAGTTATTTCATGGGGTACTCGTCCAGATAGCATCAGGTTCACCAGATCAGTGATCGATTTCAGAAGGGTACCACCTACGTCAACGTTTGCACCACAAACTAAGTCTTTAAAGTGCTGTGGTGACAAACCATCGAGCCCTGCAGCGGAACCACTTCTGAAAGACATCAGAGCTCCCAGCACGTCATTAGTAGTGGCCTGAAAAATAAAATCGCTATTTGTCGGTGGGTCTGGAAAAGAGGAATCAGGAGAAGGGGATGGGTGTTTAGAACGCAGTGCTTCCAGAGTCTCCGCTGTATCAGGGGCAATTGTGTCACTGGAGAATAAAAGTCGAGCCGCTCCCTTAAGGTCGCCGTCGCTTATTTTGTTTTCAATAATTTTTTTTTTATCATAATTGTGTTTCAAATTTGTGTATGTGTCGCGTGTAGTGGATTTAACTGTATGGTAGTATTATAAATGTTGCTTTCATTTAATGTGCAGTTATTTTTTATTTTCTGTGTAAGGGAGAGGTTTTGACTCTTATCCGCGAGTAGCGTGCGGTACGCGAAAGTGAGCAGCAGCTCCCAGCTTCGATAGGTGTTATGAGTGATGACATTATCTATGGTTTTTTTTTAACGAACATGAAACTGAATGGCGTGATCCTCGAGGAATGCGTCTGATTAATGGGATGGAATTCTTAAATGTACTTAATGATTCGCAGAGGTTATCAACACATCCATTAATTGGAAGGGAAGAAAATGAAATGGGAGGTATCGATGGCGCAAATGACGATTTGTGAACTCTACCTACATGAATTTTTAATCCTTTACTATTTTTAAAATACCGAGGCTGGGAACACTGATCACAACGCACGCTATCCTGCGACATAAAAACCCCAGCTGTCTCAACCTAGAATAAGTGGCTTGGCGCCACAATAACACATATGATATATATATACAAATAAAATCTAAAAATAAGAAAAAAATACAATCACAAAAAGAAAACAATCCACACTTCACACTTCACAATTTAACAGCGTAAACTAAATTGGCACTTGTTTAATTTCTTGGCATTTATTTGTCTTAGAGCTTCTTTACGAGGATTCCGTTATAGGAGATGCTGCCTCATTGTCCTGCGTGGATCCGTACGTGTCCAACACAAAGATAACACCATAATTCCACAGTCTGAGTCTGATAAACTAAATGTGCAAGATCACACCTTCTGAATCGCCTTTTATCGGCCTCCCAAACGAGTTCCGCATCAAATACTGGTGCATGAGACGGTACTACGGGGTCCGTTTCTAACATATATCCATTTAAAGAACCACTGACTACGAAGGGGCTCTTGAGAAAACCGAAACCGAGTCCTTAACGTTGAGGACTATTTGAATTGTTGGCCCTCTTAATTCATCCATCGAAAAATTCTTTTTAAATAGTGTAAAATTTCCAAGGATAACACAATTATCACAACGTAAACAAACAAACAATTCACCATAAACCATGTGAAATTCATTACTATATATTACTAGCTGATGCCCGCGACTTCGTCCGCATGGATTTAGTTTTTAAAAATCCCGCGGGAACTCTTTCATTATCCGAGATAAAAAGTAGCTCTGCCGGTCTGAGGAACCACTACTACATCCATTAGGTACTATACCCATGCAAAAAATCGCATCAATCCGCTGTTCTGTTGCGACGTGATTGAAGGACAAACCAACAAACAAACACACTTTCGCATTTATAATATCAGTAATGCTTTATTATAACACTTTTTATAATTGTCAAATTTTTACCATACTTAACCAAAGACAAAATTACGTTTAGCTGTCATTTACGTTTTGTTATTCCACTGTCATTTGCGTTTTGTTATTCCATGTCAGATGCGTTTTTGTTACACCACGTTTTATAGTGACTTGACCGAAACGCCGTCGAACGGGATAAAAAGTATCCTATGTCCGTCTCCTGGTTCTAAGCTACCTCTCCACCAATTTTCAGCCAAATCGGTTCATCCGTTCTTGAGTTATAAATAGTGTAACTAACACCACTTTCTTTTATATATATATATATAAGATTATTATGCATTATTTTAATTGTTGTGATATATGGACATAATGACATTTCTAATTAAATTCCTCAATTTCACGTGGCTTTCTCACTTTTCCTATGACTCCTTCTTTGTATTATACAAAATATTGATTAAATTCACCATTTAATAACTTTCCATTATGTTGTGGAATATTTAAATATAATAAATATAATAAATCAATCGATTTGTTATTTTTACCCCTACCCTACCAATATTCGTCATCAACATCTTCTATCTCTTTCTTGTACTAGCTAAACTTGTAATGTCGCAACTATACCTGTCCTTGTCTGGATTCCGACACCTAGCCAGGCAGCGCGTGGCGGCCATCTTCTTCAGTACTTTGAGCCGGCAAGGCCCTTAGGTGTGGTTCAAGCTACGGCTGAAACCTAAATATCCGTTTTTTACCCTTCGGGGGAAAAACGGTTCTATTTAGGTGTTCGAGCCTATGCTTGAACCACAGGTGAGACGTGTTTATTATCTGCCGGCGCTGCCTGACTAGTCTTGGTGCTCGACACTTGATCTGTGACTAGTACTAAGCGTACTGTGAATATTAGTCCTATTTTATGAGTAAAAGAAATGAAAGAAAAGGACAAAAGCTAGAAAGAAATTATAACATAAATTTATTAGGGTATCGATGGAAGAATGTTTACAAAATTACAAAAATAATTCACAAAATCAACAAGAACTTATGACCAATAACATTAAGAAAAAAGAAAATGATGAAATTAAAGTAGCCCTGCATAGATTTTACTTCCGAAGAAAAGAAGTAGGACTCACTGCAGAGGCTTATGATCTGCTTCTACGATCTGCTACGATTTGCTGCTACGATCTGCTGCTACGATGTGCTGCTACGATCTGCTGCTACGATCTACTGCTACGATCTGCTGCTACGATCTGCTGCTACGATGTGCTGCTACGATCTGCTGCTACGATCTGCTGCTACGATCTGCTGCTACGATCTGCTGCTACGATCTGCTGCTACGATCTGCTGCTACGATCTGCTGCTACGATCTGCTGCTACGATCTACTGCTACGATCTGCTGCTACGATCTGCTGCTACGATGTGCTGCTACGATCTGCTGCTACGATCTGCTGCTACGATCTGCTGCTACGATCTGCTGCTACGATCTGCTGCTACGATCTGCTGCTACGATCTACTGCTACGATCTGCTGCTACGATCTGCTGCTACGATGTGCTGCTACGATCTGCTGCTACGATCTGCTGCTACGATCTGCTGCTACGATCTGCTGCTACGATCTGCTGCTACGATCTGCTGCTACGATCTGCTGCTACGATCTGCTGCTACGATCTGCTGCTACGATCTGCTGCTACGATGTGCTGCTACGATCTGCTGCTACGATCTGCTGCTACGATCTGCTGCTACGATCTGCTGCTACGATCTGCTGCTACGATCTGCTGCTACGATCTGCTGCTACGATCTGCTGCTACGATCTGCTGCTACGATCTGCTGCTACGATCTGCTGCTACGATCTGCTGCTACGATCTACTGCTACGATGTGCTGCTACGATCTTTCGATCGTATCGTGTCGTGAGTTGTAGAGTCGGTCAAAACCATTATCTCTAATACCATCTACAAAACCGATTCAAACGTTCCTTTTGTTGGAAAAATACATTTTTTCCATCAGAGTGATTTGGGAGCACTTTTTGTTTTTATAAAGTACGGGATTATGACTATTTTTTTCTGCTTTCATATTTCGTGACGAACTCGCTGTGCTGGAAAAACCTTTGTCATTAAAGGGATTTGTCTATTTTTTTTCTAGATATTATATATATTATTTCAAATGATCGTTTAGTTTTTATGAATTGTCTGTGCAGTTCGATGGAGCGCTTCTATTTAATGATCCTAAAAAGACTAATGCCCGTTCTCACCGACGCGAAGTTCCTTTAACGGGCTACCTACACTTATTTAGGTGACGCTTTCTGTCAGTTTTTTAAAGTCTGGTCTGGTGGGAGGCTTTGGCCGTGACTAGTTACCACCCTACTGTCAAAGACCGTGCCGCCAAGCGATTTAGCGTTCGGGCATGATGGCGTGTAGAAACCAATTAGGGGTATGGGTTGAATGTTCACTGCCATACCCCTTCCAAGTTAGCCCGCTACCATCTTAGACTGCATCGTCACTTACCATCAGGTGAGATCGCAGTCAAGGACTAGCTTATCATCGAATAAAAAAAAAAGTCAAATTAAAGGTTTCAAAAAAATCAAATACCAACTTCTGAACTAATAAATGCGCAACAGTGCGTGGGCAGCTACAGATATTAAAGACGGTAAACTTGAAAATACTTTGAGTAACTAGCTATTCAAAACGATCAGTACATATAATAATTCTTAAGCGAAGTCTCAGCACTCTCTCTCGAGGGATTAGGGCATAGTAATTCCCTTTTATTATTGATGTTTTTTTTTACATAAGTTAGGTATATTAACCCAATAGAACCTAAGTGACAGGCCTGTGGCCGGGCACCTGAATATTTATGTACAACCCCAACCTAACCTAAGATTTTGGTAAATATACCGATCGTGCAGTGACTATAGAAAAAGCCGAGTTTATTTAGCTAAGCACCGCTCACCTACCCAGCCAAGCAAGAAAGCCAAGTTCCCAAGCAAGCAATGCCACATGTGTTACGGCTGTCACATTTAGCTTTTAACGTTAGGTTCCCCCCAACAACCCCCCCTCCCCCCCCACCGAAACTTATGACTTGTGAACAAATTGTTTTCTTGGGAATAAATTTTTTGAGCCTATGAATTCTTCTCAAACGATATAATTATGTCCACTGCTGACGTAACGGTCTCTTAAACGGGTTCCCACGCTTCGTGATCGTTACAAACAATCTATTAACATTTTCGCAACTTGTTTACTTTCGTTTTCTTCGAATCTCCGTTTTATTCGTTTATTTCAGGCATTTGATATTGGAAGGTCGGGATAGACAAGTTACACATTAAACTCCGAAACTTTATCATCAAAGCATTAATAATCAGTTAAACAATCAGTTGGAAGAACTACTTTCGCTAAAATAATTTACATAAAGGTGAAATCACCAGCGCTAAATAAGTCCTAACCGAGCGTTTTGATATTTTAGCAGATTTTCAAAATGAAAACTGTTAGGCCAATTTCAGCAGTGTAAAATAAATCTTATCTGAGCGTTTTATATTTTAGCAGATTTTCAAAATGGAAACTGTCTGAATTCCCAATTTATTCCTCGGTTAAACGTCACTCAACTTTGGTGAAATCGACACCAAGTAAAATTATAGGGTTCACTCAATGTAGTACGAAACCCACTCGTTGGTGCAGTGGTAAGAACGTTCGACTGCAGATGACTGTAATGGGTTCGATTCATGGGTCGGGCCAAAAAAAAATTATGGACTAGCTGATGCCCGCGACTTCGTACGCGTGGATTTAGTTTTTAAATTCCCTCGGAAACTCTTTGATTTTCCGGGATAAAAAGTAGCCTATGTCAGTCTCCAGTTCCTCAACTATACCCATGCAAAAAACCACTTCGATCCGTAGGTCCGTTGAGGCGTGATTGAAGGACAAACCAACAAACAAACACACTGTCTTATTTATAATACTAGATGATGCCCGTGACTTTGTCCGCGTGGATTAAGGTTTTTAATTCCTGCGGGAGCTCTGTAATTTTCCGGGATAAAAGTAGCCTATGTGTTAATGCTGGGTATAAGCTATCTCCATTCCAAATTTCAGCCAAATGGTTCATTCGTTGTGGCGTGAAAGAGTCACAAACATCCATCCATACATCCTCACAAACTTTCACATTTATAATATTAGTAGGATTGGTAAGATTTTTTTGTCAAGTACTACTATAGCTAAAATTTACTCAGTACTAGCTCGGAGTTAAGGAATAGGAGTTAAGATGGAAGACAAGGGTCTGCCCGCGAAATTCAAATTTAATTTGGTTTTTCGCAATTTGTAAACTAATATGACAAAGTAGGCTTATGGCCTTCTAATTGCGACAGTGGAATTATCATCTTCACAGGTTTACATAAAAATCTTTACTTGAAAGTGACCAGTTAAAGAAATTAATCAAAATACTGAGTTGGACGTGAGTTACTCACAAATATACAGTCGATATTTTGATTAATTTCTTAAATAAACCTGTGAAGATGATACTGCCATTGTCGCAATTAGAATGCCATAAGCCTACTTTGTCGTATTAGTTTACAAATTGCGAAAAACCAAATTAAATTTGAATTTCGCGGGCAGAACCGTGTCTTCCACCTTATTAGGAATAGGTTACCACCATGCTTCGGAGAGAATGTACTTAAACCTGTCTGTCCGGCGCCTGAAGTATTGCCCGTTGTGTTGGATCGCAGGTCTCGTTTTAGACGAGGGTTATAGGCCATACTCCACCACGCTGGCCCAATGCAAATTGGCAGACTTCACACACCTTTGAGAACATTATGAAGAACTCTCAAGTGTACAGGTTTCCTCACGATGTTTTCCTTCACCGTTGGAGTTTGTGATATTTAATTACTTAATCACACTTAGAAAAGCCAGAGGTGAGTGCCCGGGCTCGAACCTGCGACCCCCCGATTGGGAGACCGCAGTACTAACCACTAGGCTGTCACTACTTTTTAATTAAAAATTTTTTTCAATTAAAACGTCATAATCATCGATGTATACATAATATTCGTAATCTCGTTCTTTAAAAAATTCCCGTATCATAATCTTTTGTCTCCAAATGAGAATTTTCCTTTCAACAGAAATGTAGGTAATTTTTGAAAAGCCTCGTTGACCTGACACGGGTTACCGTAGTGTGCGGGACCCGCCCTTTGTTGGCCGAGAGTGGACCGCGGCAGACGCCGCTTTGATGTCGCCGCCCACCCTTAGCTAGGTATCGCAATCTCTACTTGTGTGTTTGTTCGCTCGTTTGCCTTCAATCACGCTGCAACAGAGCTACAAAAACGCCCGTCATCATGATTATGCCATCTTTTGTCTCCAAATGAAAATTTTATTTCAAGAATACTAATATCCTTACTAATATTATAAATGCGAAAGTGTGTTTGTTTGTTGGTTGGTTGGTTTGTTGGTTTGTCCTTCAATCACGCCGCAACAGGGCTACGGATCGATCGGATTTTTTGCATGGGTATAGTTGAGGACCTGGAGAGTGACATAGGCTACTTTTTATCCTAGAAAATCAAAGAGTTCCCGAGGGATTTTAAGAACTAAATCCACACGGACGAAGTCGCGGGCATCAGCTAGTAATATAATATAAAAAATATTTTAAAACAAACCGACTTCAAACGCCACTTTAAGGTATAAAATAATTTTAGTTTGTATAGCTACGTTAAAGTCGGGCGGGCCTCAATAGAAATTATGAAACCGCAACCACCCGCAACGCTAGCCCGACTTCAACATACCTGTACAAACTACAAACTAAAATTATTTTATACTTTGTAGTAGCGTTTGAAGTTGGTTTTTAAATAATAATTTTTATATAATATTAGGTAATATTTTAAGCTTTTTAGTGTAGATTCATAGGATCAATCTGCATGATCTCTGATCGCGAGCGACTTGCTCTTATTCATTGAGGAGTTCCGTCCTCCATCACCGAAGATATTCATCAGATCTTCACCAAATTTAAATGGGACAGCCGGTTATGACTTATCAAATAAAAAAAATATAATAAAATCGGCTTTTGACGGAGTTATGGAGTAAAATCGCTAAAAAAATTACGCGTCGAATTGATAACCTGTTTCTTTTATGAAATCGATTAAAAATGTAGGTAATTTTTGAAAAGCTGATCCCTAACCCATTACGGGTTGGGTTACCTAAGGGGGTGACCATCCTACGCCCTTTCTTGGCGCCTATGAGTGGATCGCGGCATATACTGCTTAGATGTTGCTGGCCCTTAGCTAAATATTATCACAATCTATATTAGTGTGTTTATTTGTAGGTTTGTCCTTCAATCATGTTACAACAGAGCTGCGGATCGAGCTGATTTTTTGCTCGTTGAGGATCTGGAGAGTGACATAGACTACTTTCATCCCGGAAGATCAAAAATCTCACACGGGCATTTTCCAACCAAATACATGCGGACCAAGTCGAAGGGCACCAGCTAGTATTTTAATAAATAAACGGTCAAATGCGTGTCGGGCCACGCGCAGTGTAAAATATAATAAAATTCAAATTCAAAATTATGTAGATCAGACCGACTACATACATACTGTATACATGTATGTACTAGTAAGTATGTATGTAGCACGAAACAGTGCTGTTTACTACGGTACATGAAATCTGTCTTACTGAAAAGAAATAATTTTAACAATTAATGTAAATATGTCTGATAGTGATAGTTTAGAAAGAGTGTGCATTTATGTGTGTACTAAGCTTAATATTACCTGTCATCATCATCATCATCATCATCATCAATAGCCCATAATCACCACGCGGGGCAGACGGGTTGGTGATCGCAGTAGATGGCAGTAGTAGCACAGAGGACGCTGCTGCCCGTTCTCTGTTATATTCCCTTAGTCGCCTCGTACGACACCCGCGGGAAGAGGAGGGGTGGTGACAACTGTATTCTGATCTGCCATCACCACACGACAAATATTACCTGTACAAAATAATTTCGAAGTATCACATCTGCCAGGCCTCTGCGACGGCTCACGATTTTTTCATGTTAGCCACTGAGCCACAGCTCTAAAACTGACTATGAAATTTACTATAAAACGTCACGCCCATTCCCAAAAATTACTTTCGGAATTTCTTAAGGCGTAGTTGAGGCCTATTTGTATTTCTCATTTGCCTATCGTATGGACGCCGAGTCAAGAGGCGGTAGTCGGGTGTCGGGTTGGTAAGTGAGCGATGACCTTAACATATTAATGTTAACTGCGAGTACATTCCACGCCACTGAATTTCCGTCGCTTATCCAATGCTTTCATGCGCGCTAATGCTGCGCTCGCAGCCATACATTTTTTTTATTCAATCACAAGCTAGTCCTTGACTGCGATCTCACCTGACGGTAAGTGACGATGCAGTGAAAGATGGTAGCGGGCTAACTTGGAAGGGGTATGGCAGTGAACATTCAACCCATAGGTACCCCTAATTGGTTTCTACACGCCATCGTGCCGGAACGCTAAATCGCTTGGCGGCACGTCTTTGACGGTAGGGTGGTAACTAGCCACGGCCAAAGCCTCCCATCAGACCAGACAATTCAGAAATTATACGTATTCATATTCAGATTACGTCAAGCTTGTCTTAAGTATCAGATCTGTCAATGAAATGGCTGGTTCGGAATGCCGTCCAAGGTATCTTTAGAAATGTTTTAACGCAGATTTATCCGCTTTAGCAGATTAAATCTAAGTAAGTTTGTTGTTGGGTGTCTTGGAACTATAAGCAAAATGGCAACCCTTCCACAAAGCTACTTACAACTTAACTCAACCTAAGCTTGGGTCACGAAGGTCCTAAGTTTATCCTGCAAGCCGAGCTTATCAAATTATTCGTGATGTCTGCGAGCGTCGCCACCTTAATAGCGCCTTTACACTATACGACAAGTCGCATCTATTACAACAGTTTTTCTTTTTTAACCAACTTAAAAAAAGGAGGTTATCGATCCGACATGTATGTATGTGAATATTTTGCAGTTAATCTGTTAAGGCTTCCAATCAAATAATAAAACAAAATTTTATATGTATATAATATGTTTTATATGTATATAGCATACACACATATGCTATGTATATATGTACTTATGTATGTTTGTCCACGCATTTCTCCAAAACTATTATCATCGTGAGACGTGATATTTTTTTATTTGCTTCCATCTACGTCAACTTAGAGAACACTAAAGGTTTCATAAAAATCAGTTCAGTAGTTTTCAAGATTGGATCAAGATTTTAGTTACAACTTCATTATTAACAAAATATGGTCAGTGGTGCTATTCTTTAAAATTGATTGTATCAATGTAACGATCGCAAAGGCCTTTGATTGGTCGGTACTTTCCCGCTATTTGTTAAAATGCATTGATGCAGCAAGAACGATATAAATTCAGTCAATCAGAGGTCATTGTGACACGTTATACTGATGCAATCATTTTTAGAGAGTCGACACGCTGTATTATTTATTGCTTGTTCCACCTGGATCCGATAGCATCCGATAGTTACGTGTTGCCGTGCGATACGATAAGTCGCAAGGTGTAATTAGGGTTGATTCCATTATCTGCTATACCATTTTACAAAACCAAGTGGCACGATTTCCTTTTGTTACAGAAATACTTCTTAATGTAAGTTTTGTTTTCGTTCCTTCAAAGTAAAAACATGTGTTTTTAACTCCTCAGTCTATTTCAATTAATTTTTTCGACTTTATAAGAATTAATAATCTTCAAACGGTTAAACAGATTTCCAACAAACATAGTTAAGTACCATCCCAATTAAATCTCATAAAAAATAATCGCATCCGAATCAGCCCATGTGTTTGAGAGTTACAACGTCATACACAGACAGATAGTTAAAAGACAGATAGTTCGAAAAGCTGGTGGTCGTTGGGGTCCCAAGGTGCTGGAGTGGCGACCCCGCACCGGGAAGCGCAGTGTTAGCAGGCCCCTCACTAGGTGGACCAACGACATCAAACGAGTCGCAGGGAGCCGCCGGATTCAGGCGGCGCAAGATAAAGGCCTATGGAAGTCCATGCAAGAGACCTATGTCCAGCAGTGGACGTCTATCGGTTGATAAATAAGAAGACACAGACTGATAGACAGACAAACAAAGTGGTCTAAATTATAAAATTAATCCTCTTTTTCCGTCGAGGTTTAAAAATGGACACCCATTAACATTTTTTTAATTCGGCGATAAAAATGATTTAATGCCATCGTATTCTGACTTAATAAAACGTATAACTTTACCAGTTAGGTACTTTTATTTTACTTTTTCCGACCACAGTTTTCGAATTGAATAAACCCATTCATATATCGTATGAAATATAGAGCTTTTCAATACAATCTACATTTCAAAAGCTCAATAAAGAGTTAGGGGCCCCACACACGACCCAACCTGGTTGGGCTGGAGTGTCTATTATTGCAGCCTGCTGGTTTCTGCGCCCACATAATTATTATTACGAAGCGGATGGGTGTGGGTGTGGACGGGACGGTACCTTGTTTGTTTTGGAAATTTGGGTCAAATTAAAATCCAGCAATAGTAATAATAATAAAACAACTCAACAACAATGTTTAAACATTTCTGTGGTAATGTCGTCTGATGCGGGTTGTTACGTTCTCTCAAATATGGTTGAGCGAAGCAATGGCTGGGTCATGCGTCATGCTCGTGAACGGGTCCCACCGGCGGGAAATGGGGCTACTTTTTTGTCTACCCGTCTTACCATGTGTTGAATTATAATTAGGTATGCTTTTGTAGAACTTCCCCTCATTGTGGAAACACTGCATACATAGCATAGTATCTATTGTATTGTAAAATTGTTTTGAAAAGAGCAACCGCCGAGTTTCTTGTTGGTTCTTCTCGGCAGGAAGGGCATTCCGAACCAGTGGTAGACTCATCGACGATTCAAAAACACTTTAAAAAAATTTATTTGAATAAAAAATATTTCTATTCTATTCTATTCTATTGTCATCGCTTCAATTACCGTGTCGAGCAAAAAAGCTACAGCTGTTATTTCCGAAGTATTACAGCCAGAGTCACTACTGAAATACTTCGTAGATACAAAGCTGTTCGACTGGCCTTTACCTGCCCTGGAAAATTCTATTACCTAAGTTCCAGTAGAAACTTTTTAAAGAGTCGAAGGAACTCACGGGCGGAAACTAACTAATGGACGTATTTTAGTTATTGACTAGTGGGCAAAGTTTGTGTCAGCAAGTCGTGGTTGGTTCATTACTTTAGGAATTATATAGGTTAGGCTGTGGCAGACGGACGAACAACGCAGTTTATTTGAATTAGAATAACAGTAAGAGTAAGAATAGAATTGAATAGAAATGTTTTTTATTCAAATAAACTTTTTTACAAGTGCTTTACCATAATACAGGAAGAAAAACAAGCAAGAAACTCGGCGGGTGCTCTTTTCAAAACAAGTTTACAATACAATAAATACTACGCTATGTATGCAGTGTTTCCACAATGAGGGAAGTTCCAAAAATGCATACCTACTAACAATGCAATATACCTTAAAATGGGCAGACATAAAGTAGCCTCATTCCCGTCGGCGGAACCCGTTCACGAGCACGACGCATGACCCAGCCGTTGCTGCGCTCAACCATATTTGAAGGAACATCAGCTTCCTTTTTGCTACGTCGGGGGTTCAACCCTGCGCACGCATCTCTGACTTTTAAGTGTAATGTACCCGGTAAAAACTCACTTACTGAGTCGCGGTTATTATGAAGTTAATGACTTTCTTATTGACAAAGTTGCATGGGAGAAATCGGCTTGGCATCCAGCTGCCCACAAGATAACTTCATCATAGTAGCAACCCATCAACGGCTCACTACTGAGCGCAGGTCTCCTCTGAGAGAAGGGTTTAGGCCATAGTCCACCACGCTGGCCCACTGCGAATTGGCGGACTCAACACACCTTCAAGAACATTATACATACAGATAACTTAGTACAATGTAATAGCTAACAAGATAACTTAGTACAATGTAATAGTTACATAATAATATTGTAAAATGAACGTTTTGAAAAGAGCAACTGCTGAGTTGCTTGCAGGATCTTCTCAGCAGAATCCGTTTTCCGAACCGGTGGTAGAATCATTACGTGTCATAAGATCCACAGATTGGCCTACGTGAAATAAATAATTTTGAAATTTGAAATTTTATCACACGCTCTAGCAATTCCAATGGAATTGTAGAGTTTCTTCAATATCATCATTATTAAGCTCGCAAACAGAACACATGTTTCCAAGAACAAACAACTAACTGTTGCGAAGCTTAGCGCTAATCCAATTAATAAACTATGCTTAAACTAATTAGCAAGTAATTACGCGTATTGCCTTACGCCATTATATTCTACCTACAATATGCAAATACCCCGAAGCTAGGGTTGCCATCTCTAAAATTTGGCAACCAGGACAAGACGCGTGAAAACCCCGGATTTTAGAGCCCAGAACCCGGACATGACAACAGATTTTTTTTAAACACAGTGTAATAAAAACTTAGTCTAATCAAAAATTTAGTCACCTTTTATCATAATTTTGAATGTACCTAACAAAACAAAATCTTATTACAGTTTGTTCCAAATTGTTTTAATAATCAGTTAGATTTTTTTTATTCCTAAAATAAAACACAAATTATTAATAATTACTCTGTTATGAAAACAAAACCTTATTAAAATATTAAACCTAGCAAAATTCAATTGAAGAAAAGAGTTGCGGGCGGCCCAAGACTTTAAAGGAGAACGCCAGATCGTGACCCAGTTTACGGAAAAAGTAAATTAATTATAAATATCCTATTAATTTAAGAACGTTTTAAAATAAATCATTTGCATCGTAAAACTAGAGGATAAAAATCCGTCAAAAAAAGTAATTTTATACGTTAAATTATTTCCTGTTATTCTGTCAGACAATTGTCTGTCAAAATAATTATGACCTGTAAGTCCAACTTTGATTTTGAATTAATCAAAAACCGCAAGTTCTAGAAGTTTTAAAACTTATGTTTATTCATTACTGAACAATTAGCAATAAAATGATACATAATTCATTCTTGTAAACGACTTTTCGTATTGTGGGTCAAAGTTCCAAACATTTTTGGCATTGTCCTTTTTAAACCCGGACTACAAATGAAGCCCCGCCCGGACGCTCCCCGGATGTCCTCTAAACTAGGACAAATCCGGGGAAACCCGGACGGATGGCAACCCTACCCGAAGCTTCCCGGTAATCTGCCGACGCGTCTGCTCTGCCTCCCATTGTAATGTTGGTTACCTTAGGTTGGTAGGTTATTTTAAAGCCAGAGTGCAAAGACGAATGAATAAGTAGTTTGTTAAATGATTTATCCATTCCACTACTTACTAGCTAATACTAAATCGTTAAGCTGATGGAACTGGGAATAAATGTATTTTTTTAGTTAGTTATAAGAAAACCTGTTATTTATTTTCAGTTAAAAAAGGTTTATTCATTCATTCATTCATAACAAAGACATTTTACGGCTTGTTATAACCATAGGTAACAGCTGTGTAGTAGGAGGCTTTGGCCGTGGCTAGTTACCACCGTACAGTCAAAGATGTGCCGCCAAGCGATTTAGAATTCCGAAGCGTAGCGTGCTTCGTCCGCATGGATTTAGTTCTTAAAATTCCTCGGTAACTCTTTGATTTTCCGGGATAAAAAGTCTATGCCACTCTCCAGGTCCTCAACTATACACCCATGCAAAAAAATCACATCGATCCGAAGCTTTAAATAATAAATCATACTTCATACTAAATATTATAAATGCGAAAATGTGTTTGTTGGTTTGTCCTTCAATCACGCGCCAACAGAACTACGCATCGACGTGATTTTTCGCATTGGTATTGGGGATTTGGAGAGTGAAATTAGCTACTTTTTATCCCGGAAAACCAGAGTCGCCAAGGATTAAAAACTAAATCCACGCGGACGAAGCCGCGGGCATCAGCTAGTAAGGATTTAAGGATATAAAAACCACGCGCTGCCCGTACAAATAGGACATACACAACTATTATGTACTTAAATACCTAGCTAGCTAATAATATCTTAGTCTTCATAAAGTTTGTAGTTCAACTATAACGGCGAGTCCGAGCTTCGTCTAGAACTCTAGAACAATGCCGAGTTCGGGCGCGTTTGCGCAAAGTTTTAATGACCACGAAACCACACAGTGCACTGTAAAGTGTGCTGAGTGGAGGGTATTTACAGAGGCTTAGCTTACATCTTGTGCTCAAATAAAAAAAACCCCACAGCGCACTGTAAAGTATGCTGAGTTGAGGGTATTTACAGAGGCTTAGCTTACATCTTGTGCTCAAATAAAAAAAAAACCCCACAGTGCACTGTAAAGTATGCTGAGTGGAGGGTATTTACAGAGGCTTAACTTACATCTTGTGCTCAAATACCTAAAATCCTGCCAAGAGTCTGTTGACATGTTGAAACGGGCTCCGTAAGTTAAGGCCTGAAAATTTCTTACCGTGAGGAATTTTTCAGCGATCGTCTTTGAGGGTAGGTAGAGGCTTTAATTGGGACACCTCAAAAATCCTTTTATGTGACTTTAAGAAACGGAGAAAGTTATTAATTCCACGCATATTATATTTAGTAAGCATATAAAATAAGCGGTTTTATGTTAGGAGACTAATAATAATTACAAAAATCAGTTTTTCATTTTATTTCATGTTTAAATTGGAACTGCTCAAACAAAACCTTTTAAAGACTTCAAAAAAAGTTTTTAATTTCACGCTTATATCGCAGAGTAAAGATTTATGAAAAATACGGGGTCTTCTGTTGTGTGGTCTGTATAAAAGTTAGGTACCTCCTTAGTTATTCGGACTCTTTCATTTTATTTCAAAGGACTAGTTTACTTTCTTACTAATATCTAATACTATAAATGCGAAAGTGTGTTGATTTTTCCTTCAATCACGCCGCAACAGAGCAATGGATTGAATTGATTTTTGATTTTGTCTAGGCATAGTTGAGGACCTCCTTTCCACGGGATTTTTTAAAACTAAATCTACGCGGACGAAGTCGCGGGCATCATCTAGTCACCTATATTAAAACATTAAATTTATATATTGCAACACCCAGTTTTATGTGTACCAAAATTATTACTTGTGGACATTTATTTTATTATATTATTATTCGATGCCTTAACATGGGTAGCATAAGTATGTCACGCACTCCTTAAACATTTCTGTGGTGGTGTCGTGTGATGCGGATTGTTACGTTCCCTCAAATATGGTTGAGCGAAGCAATGGCTGGGGCATGCGTCATGCTCGTGAACGGGTGCCACCGGCGGGAATAGGGCTACTTTATGTCTGCCCATTTTAGGATAGAAGTTAGTCGGTATGCATTTTTGGAACTTTCCTCATTGTGGAAACACTGCATATAGAGCATAGTATTTAGTTTTGAAAAGAGCAACCGCCGAGTTTCTTGCTGGTTCTTCTCGGCAGGAAGGGCATTCCGAACCAGTGGTAGAGCCAGACGATTCAAAAGCACTTGTAAAAAGTTTATTTGAATAAAAAATATTTCTATTCTATTCTATAAGAAAACTATTTTCCGACAACCTTAGAAAATACCAGCTATTTAGCAGCGACGTTATTTATTGGAAAGACTTTGCTATTTAGTTTCTACTAGCGACCCGCCCTGGCTTCGCACGGGTATAAAGTTTCTACATAAATAATTGTTATTTCTGTCGTAGAATCATCAGCTTGTTACGTCGAATAATTATGTACCTATTGTGGATTTATTTTCACGCGCGTTCGTTTTTATTTTGCGATTCATTTAAATTACAATATGGTGTAAAGGATTATCATAATGTGCATGAAATGCATATGGTAACTAACGTATTAAAGTTGATAAGAATTAATATTGTATCAGTCTAAATAGATTTCCAAGTACCGCATGGTATGTGAGCATTTTTTTAGAAGTTAAAATGGGTATAGAGAGCTATCATTGAAAGATAGATAAATGCCATCGCGGACTTTTATATATAGACCTATCCCACCATACCTACATTGTTTTGTTATATCTCAAAGGGATTAGGCAGCGTTTTCGATGAAAGCTCCCAGGCAGCCGAAATTGCCAACAATTATCGTCATATTTCAACCAATTTACACAAAACCTCAACAAATTATACACTAAAACCTTCCTCATGAAAAAACCGAATGAAAATCCATTTAGTAGTTTTTGAGTTTATCGCGAATAGACAGACAGACTGCAGGGGACTTTTTATAATATGTAGTGATTTCTCTATTTCCGTTGCGTTGATTTAATATGGAATAGGTAGTGATATATTATTGTGTAATAGAGCATAGGATGTCACTGATTGGGTTTGCTTGCAAAAATCGGGCCAAGAAAATGTTGGGAGCACGCCAGCAGGCTACGTGCGATAATGAGGCATGTTGTACATTACAGGCGAATATCGCACATAATATAATTGGGAATTTTTCACGCCTTTTGCATTTAGTGGTTAAAGAACTTTTCAACACACTTGCTCATAAAGTGGCTCTAGTTTCACCGCAATTAGGCACATAATGACACCTATAATCAAACTGTGACTTTTTCATTACTATTATTCACAAGTGAGTTATAGAGTTTTTTTTAATTGGTTGAGTTGCTTTGTTCTTAAAAAAGTTTCGATACAAAAAAGATCGTATTCAATAGTACAAATAAATTACTGTACCTATTGCTTGCTCATTTCATGCAACTTCGTATTTAAATAGATTTCAACTTAAAACTTTCACTCAAATATAACTTTTGTTTTTTCTGTAATAAAGAAAACTTGAAATTCCCCATTTTGTACGTGGCTAAAACGCTATCCGCGAAAAGCCAAAAAGAAAGAAACGTCATTCTTTTAGTCTATGGTCGATCGCCATTATAAGATGCGCCGCGCATAGGAAAACTGAATAATTTGTCCCGCCATTGCGAAAATTTTTTCACAACTCGTTTTCACTATTGAAATTAGAGTTATTTATTAATTAAAATGTTATTTTTTACTATTATTTTCTTCACAAGTGTGTTGAAAAACGTCGTATGATACACGTGTGTATTGATGATTACCGTCCTCGGCTATCTTAAGACCCTCACCTAACGGCTCGGGTCTCAATGGCGCCTCAGCGGCAATCACCAACATTACACACTTGTGCCACAATGTTCTATTATTCTCATTAAAAATTTACATACATACATGAGAAACATAACTATTTAAACAATAGGTATCTTAGAGTACTGCGATTTTATATAAAAAGAAAGTGGGTAAAAATTAACTAAACCGAGTGGTCGAGTGCGCGGTTGGCGCGGAGTAACCATGTATTTTAAGCGACTAGATACGGCTTGGCACTTCAGGGTAAGTTTTTTATTTTTTTGACGTGATAACGTCTTATAAATAGATGAACACCGGCTGCACGCACACGGTAGTAAATATCATTCGTCTATGGCACGCACGAAATAGTGTCACGTTCCGCCTGAGCCTGAGCGTGCAAGCGAGAGCGAGGAACAAGCGATAGAGAGGCACGATAGGACCAAGCGTTGGCTTGTGTATGATGCGATGTTTCTTTATGACGTCATCAAAACGTCAACCGACCGTAAACCGACTTTTTTTCTTTTTAGTGATAAATACAATAATTTTTTTTACCTAACTACGGCAAATCCAAAAAAAAGCTAATAAATAGAAGTTTATGTATTAATTAATATTATATGTGTCAAATATTATATTATATAAAATTATATATTTTCATAAACAATTGCAAAGACAAAAAACTCTTTCCAAAGACTTTATGGTGGAACTTCTTAACGTATATTTCAGCTACAACATAGCTTCCAGTGGACGATGTCACGGATCAATACAAGCAATCTGCGCTGCTATTTAGAGTATGACAACCAAGACGCACTAAAAAAATTCGAATTGCTCCCCGACCCTGCCATATCAAAACGTACCTTAAGTACTGAACATAAAATTCAAAATCAAGCGTCATCGTGAATTGTCATCGTACCAAAACGGGAAAGCTTAGATTTTGACAGTGATATACAGCATTTTAAGAAGGCTAAAATTGACAGACAACTGTGAAATAAATTGTGAGGTTTTCTTATAGATTAAGGCCAATCCGTAGTCGCTTCGTACCTACTAAATACCGTCGGCGTACTAGTAAATTGCGGCAATTCATAGTACGCCTGAACTGGCGTACCCACGTAGTCTCGTAGCAACAAATGTTTGACGGTTCCAAACAAACTATGATATTACCTTGCCGCATTTATGGAGCTAATAGTTTGTAGGAAGATTGGTATTTAGTAGCGATCAAGCTACCAATCCTAAATCTAGCGGTTATCTATTAGTAGCGATCAAGCTACCAATCCTAAATCTAGCGGTTATCTATTAGTAGCGATCAAGCTACCAATCCTAAATCTAGCGGTTATCTATTAGTAGCGATCAAGCTACCAATCCTAAATCTAGCGGTTATCTATTAGTAGCGATCAAGCTACCAATCCTAAATCTAGCGGTTATCTATTAGTAGCGATCAAGCTACCAATCCTAAATCTAGCGGTTATCTATTAGTAGCGATCAAGCTACCAATCCTAAATCTAGCGGTTATCTATTAGTAGCGATCAAGCTACCAATCCTAAATCTAGCGGTTATCTATTAGTAGCGATCAAGCTACCAATCCTAAATCTAGCGGTTATCTATTAGTAGCGATCAAGCTACCAATCCTAAATCTAGCGGTTATCTATTAGTAGCGATCAAGCTACCAATCCTAAATCTAGCGGTTATCTATTAGTAGCGATCAAGCTACCAATCCTAAATCTAGCGGTTATCTATTAGTAGCGATCAAGCTACCAATCCTAAATCTAGCGGTTATCTATTAGTAGCGATCAAGCTACCAATCCTAAATCTAGCGGTTATCTATTAGTAGCGATCAAGCTACCAATCCTAAATCTAGCGGTTATCTATTAGTAGCGATCAAGCTACCAATCCTAAATCTAGCGGTTATCTATTAGTAGCGATCAAGCTACCAATCCTAAATCTAGCGGTTATCTATTAGTAGCGATCAAGCTACCAATCCTAAATCTAGCGGTTATCTATTAGTAGCGATCAAGCTACCAATCCTAAATCTAGCGGTTATCTATTAGTAGCGATCAAGCTACCAATCCTAAATCTAGCGGTTATCTATTAGTAGCGATCAAGCTACCAATCCTAAATCTAGCGGTTATCTATTAGTAGCGATCAAGCTACCAATCCTAAATCTAGCGGTTATCTATTAGTAGCGATCAAGCTACCAATCCTAAATCTAGCGGTTATCTATTAGTAGCGATCAAGCTACCAATCCTAAATCTAGCGGTTATCTATTAGTAGCGATCAAGCTACCAATCCTAAATCTAGCGGTTATCTATTAGTAGCGATCAAGCTACCAATCCTAAATCTAGCGGTTATCTATTAGTAGCGATCAAGCTACCAATCCTAAATCTAGCGGTTATCTATTAGTAGCGATCAAGCTACCAATCCTAAATCTAGCGGTTATCTATTAGTAGCGATCAAGCTACCAATCCTAAATCTAGCGGTTATCTATTAGTAGCGATCAAGCTACCAATCCTAAATCTAGCGGTTATCTATTAGTAGCGATCAAGCTACCAATCCTAAATCTAGCGGTTATCTATTAGTAGCGATCAAGCTACCAATCCTAAATCTAGCGGTTATCTATTAGTAGCGATCAAGCTACCAATCCTAAATCTAGCGGTTATCTATTAGTAGCGATCAAGCTACCAATCCTAAATCTAGCGGTTATCTATTAGTAGCGATCAAGCTACCAATCCTAAATCTAGCGGTTATCTATTAGTAGCGATCAAGCTACCAATCCTAAATCTAGCGGTTATCTATTAGTAGCGATCAAGCTACCAATCCTAAATCTAGCGGTTATCTATTAGTAGCGATCAAGCTACCAATCCTAAATCTAGCGGTTATCTATTAGTAGCGATCAAGCTACCAATCCTAAATCTAGCGGTTATCTATTAGTAGCGATCAAGCTACCAATCCTAAATCTAGCGGTTATCTATTAGTAGCGATCAAGCTACCAATCCTAAATCTAGCGGTTATCTATTAGTAGCGATCAAGCTACCAATCCTAAATCTAGCGGTTATCTATTAGTAGCGATCAAGCTACCAATCCTAAATCTAGCGGTTATCTATTAGTAGCGATCAAGCTACCAATCCTAAATCTAGCGGTTATCTATTAGTAGCGATCAAGCTACCAATCCTAAATCTAGCGGTTATCTATTAGTAGCGATCAAGCTACCAATCCTAAATCTAGCGGTTATCTATTAGTAGCGATCAAGCTACCAATCCTAAATCTAGCGGTTATCTATTAGTAGCGATCAAGCTACCAATCCTAAATCTAGCGGTTATCTATTAGTAGCGATCAAGCTACCAATCCTAAATCTAGCGGTTATCTATTAGTAGCGATCAAGCTACCAATCCTAAATCTAGCGGTTATCTATTAGTAGCGATCAAGCTACCAATCCTAAATCTAGCGGTTATCTATTAGTAGCGATCAAGCTACCAATCCTAAATCTAGCGGTTATCTATTAGTAGCGATCAAGCTACCAATCCTAAATCTAGCGGTTATCTATTAGTAGCGATCAAGCTACCAATCCTAAATCTAGCGGTTATCTATTAGTAGCGATCAAGCTACCAATCCTAAATCTAGCGGTTATCTATTAGTAGCGATCAAGCTACCAATCCTAAATCTAGCGGTTATCTATTAGTAGCGATCAAGCTACCAATCCTAAATCTAGCGGTTATCTATTAGTAGCGATCAAGCTACCAATCCTAAATCTAGCGGTTATCTATTAGTAGCGATCAAGCTACCAATCCTAAATCTAGCGGTTATCTATTAGTAGCGATCAAGCTACCAATCCTAAATCTAGCGGTTATCTATTAGTAGCGATCAAGCTACCAATCCTAAATCTAGCGGTTATCTATTAGTAGCGATCAAGCTACCAATCCTAAATCTAGCGGTTATCTATTAGTAGCGATCAAGCTACCAATCCTAAATCTAGCGGTTATCTATTAGTAGCGATCAAGCTACCAATCCTAAATCTAGCGGTTATCTATTAGTAGCGATCAAGCTACCAATCCTAAATCTAGCGGTTATCTATTAGTAGCGATCAAGCTACCAATCCTAAATCTAGCGGTTATCTATTAGTAGCGATCAAGCTACCAATCCTAAATCTAGCGGTTATCTATTAGTAGCGATCAAGCTACCAATCCTAAATCTAGCGGTTATCTATTAGTAGCGATCAAGCTACCAGTCCTAAATCTAGCGGTTATCTATTAGTAGCGATCAAGCTACCAATCCTAAATCTAGCGGTTATCTATTAGTAGCGATCAAGCTACCAATCCTAAATCTAGCGGTTATCTATTAGTAGCGATCAAGCTACCAATCCTAAATCTAGCGGTTATCTATTAGTAGCGATCAAGCTACCAATCCTAAATCTAGCGGTTATCTATTAGTAGCGATCAAGCTACCAATCCTAAATCTAGCGGTTATCTATTAGTAGCGATCAAGCTACCAATCCTAAATCTAGCGGTTATCTATTAGTAGCGATCAAGCTACCAATCCTAAATCTAGCGGTTATCTATTAGTAGCGATCAAGCTACCAATCCTAAATCTAGCGGTTATCTATTAGTAGCGATCAAGCTACCAATCCTAAATCTAGCGGTTATCTATTAGTAGCGATCAAGCTACCAATCCTAAATCTAGCGGTTATCTATTAGTAGCGATCAAGCTACCAATCCTAAATCTAGCGGTTATCTATTAGTAGCGATCAAGCTACCAATCCTAAATCTAGCGGTTATCTATTAGTAGCGATCAAGCTACCAATCCTAAATCTAGCGGTTATCTATTAGTAGCGATCAAGCTACCAATCCTAAATCTAGCGGTTATCTATTAGTAGCGATCAAGCTACCAATCCTAAATCTAGCGGTTATCTATTAGTAGCGATCAAGCTACCAATCCTAAATCTAGCGGTTATCTATTAGTAGCGATCAAGCTACCAATCCTAAATCTAGCGGTTATCTATTAGTAGCGATCAAGCTACCAATCCTAAATCTAGCGGTTATCTATTAGTAGCGATCAAGCTACCAATCCTAAATCTAGCGGTTATCTATTAGTAGCGATCAAGCTACCAATCCTAAATCTAGCGGTTATCTATTAGTAGCGATCAAGCTACCAATCCTAAATCTAGCGGTTATCTATTAGTAGCGATCAAGCTACCAATCCTAAATCTAGCGGTTATCTATTAGTAGCGATCAAGCTACCAATCCTAAATCTAGCGGTTATCTATTAGTAGCGATCAAGCTACCAATCCTAAATCTAGCGGTTATCTATTAGTAGCGATCAAGCTACCAATCCTAAATCTAGCGGTTATCTATTAGTAGCGATCAAGCTACCAATCCTAAATCTAGCGGTTATCTATTAGTAGCGATCAAGCTACCAATCCTAAATCTAGCGGTTATCTATTAGTAGCGATCAAGCTACCAATCCTAAATCTAGCGGTTATCTATTAGTAGCGATCAAGCTACCAATCCTAAATCTAGCGGTTATCTATTAGTAGCGATCAAGCTACCAATCCTAAATCTAGCGGTTATCTATTAGTAGCGATCAAGCTACCAATCCTAAATCTAGCGGTTATCTATTAGTAGCGATCAAGCTACCAATCCTAAATCTAGCGGTTATCTATTAGTAGCGATCAAGCTACCAATCCTAAATCTAGCGGTTATCTATTAGTAGCGATCAAGCTACCAATCCTAAATCTAGCGGTTATCTATTAGTAGCGATCAAGCTACCAATCCTAAATCTAGCGGTTATCTATTAGTAGCGATCAAGCTACCAATCCTAAATCTAGCGGTTATCTATTAGTAGCGATCAAGCTACCAATCCTAAATCTAGCGGTTATCTATTAGTAGCGATCAAGCTACCAATCCTAAATCTAGCGGTTATCTATTAGTAGCGATCAAGCTACCAATCCTAAATCTAGCGGTTATCTATTAGTAGCGATCAAGCTACCAATCCTAAATCTAGCGGTTATCTATTAGTAGCGATCAAGCTACCAATCCTAAATCTAGCGGTTATCTATTAGTAGCGATCAAGCTACCAATCCTAAATCTAGCGGTTATCTATTAGTAGCGATCAAGCTACCAATCCTAAATCTAGCGGTTATCTATTAGTAGCGATCAAGCTACCAATCCTAAATCTAGCGGTTATCTATTAGTAGCGATCAAGCTACCAATCCTAAATCTAGCGGTTATCTATTAGTAGCGATCAAGCTACCAATCCTAAATCTAGCGGTTATCTATTAGTAGCGATCAAGCTACCAATCCTAAATCTAGCGGTTATCTATTAGTAGCGATCAAGCTACCAATCCTAAATCTAGGGGTTATCTATTTAGCTTGTGTAATTTTTAATGTTTCTAGTCGAGTAGGTACCTTTTTTCGTCATCACGGCGACCGATAGACGTCCACTGGATTTACGCAATAATCACCACAGAAAACGATCTTGTGCCGCTAGTACCTATATGGCGTTTCCCAGTGACTCTATAGTCTATACCCTTGGTTTATATGATTATATAAATATACCCTTGGTTGATATGATTGTTTCCCTGCTAAAATCATAATCATCATCAGCAACCCATCAACGGCTCACTACTGAGCGCAGGTCTCCTCTCAGGGAAGGGTTATAGGCCATAGTCCACCACGCTGGCCCAGTGCGAATTGGTGGACTTCACACACCTTCGAGAACATTATGGAGAACTCTCAGGTGTGCAGGTTTCCTCACGATGTTTTACTTCACCGTTAAAGCATGTGATATTTAATTTCTTAAACGCACTTAACTTGGAAAAGTCAGAGGTGCGTGTAAGTAGTAAGTACCCGGGATTGAACCTGCGAGCCCGCGAATAGGAGACCACTCGGCTATCACTGAACGAACTAGGCTGCTAAGACATGAACTATTAATATTATTGGAATGTAGTTCCTTATCGCGCGGTACGAAAGAGGGCTAGACGGATCGACACTTTTTTGAAACCGACACTTTTATGAATGTGTTGTGTTCGGTATTTTCGCGATACAATATTGGGTCTCCGTAACCTTTCCCTAATTTTTTATAACTTATAAGTTATAAAAAATTAGGGGAAAATTCCACATGTAGAAGTTATTTAAAATAAAATTGAAAATGGAAAATTCGGTCTGTCGAGCTGGGATTCGAACCATCGACCTTTGACTGTTAGGCGACTGTCGAAACCACAAGGCTACGGAGATCTAATATTGTAGTGTGAAAATGTTGAACACAATGCCAAATTAATTAATCGAAAGGAACTGCGTTCCATCCGGGTGTCCCTTGACACCTCTCAAGTTTTTTTATCCATATTTATAGCAAGAGTTTTCTAAAAATAGAGAGAACACATTCGACTGCAATTCCGCGTCGCTATCAGCTCGCAACTCGTATGTAACGGAAATCGTTCGCTAATTCCCTTATCGGCCGACCTTCATCCCACACTATATCAGCTATATTTGGCTCAACGAGATTACTCTGTGTACGTTTTAAAGTTTTGTGTTTAGAGATAAATAAAAACAGTGATAATGTAGCCGTGCGGTTAAAATCTGTTTTAACCGCACGGCTATAAATAGGAGGTATAACTAATGAGGCATATATAAAAAAATTAACTCCAAAGTCCAAATAGGAGACCTCTGGGTCTCCTATTTGGACTTTGGAGTTAAGCAGTAGGGTTAGTATAAGATTTAATTTAATTTGATTGTATTCGTATTCGATAACATTAGCGTCATTTCGGTGTAAGAATCCCAGGCGATCAGCCTGGGATTATATCTGCAGAGTTATTTATGAGTTTATACTATTATTTATGAGATCATGCGTCATGCTCGTGAACGGGTGCCGCCGGCGGGAATGGGGCTACTTTCTGTCTGCCCGTCTTTGACATGAATTGAATTGTAGTACGTTTTGTGGAAATGTCATATTCTATTCCGCGTTCCTTTTAAAAGGAAACATTACACTAAAAACTCAACCATGACTAGAATTACGTACGTTCATATAACAAAAAATTCTCCGATACTGATCTCTTCCGCTACTCAAAAAAGACATTCAAGCGACACATTTTACAACAATTTGATAATATTTCGACGTAACACTCATGCACACTCACAGATCAATTCCTAAAGCACAGGCCACACACACAGCCTAACGAATACACACACATACACACATACCAGCACACACACACACACACTTACGAGCACACATACACACACATTTCACTAATTATTTTGTAATTGTTTTTTTGAGAAAATCTGTAATTGGCCATATAATTTGTCTCTAGTTTTTAAGTCTAATATTACTAAAATTCGCTGTTGATTTTCCTAAAATAAATAAATAAATAAAGATGCACGGGTTAAATCAGCTTGGCATCCAGCTGCCCACAAGATAGTATAAAAACTTATTACAATGTAATAGCTACTTATTAATATTGTAAAATGTTTATTTTGAAAAAAGCAACTGCTGAGTTTCTTGCCGCCTCTTCTCAGCAGAATCCGCTTTCCGAACCGGTGGTAGAATCTTGACGTGTCATAAGAGCCGCAGGTTGGCCTACATGAAATAAATAATTTTGAATTTAGATTTTTTTTTGAATTTTATATATTTAACGGTGAATGAAAACATCGTGAGGAAACCTGCACGCCTGAGAGTTCTCCATAATGTTCTCAAATGGGTGTGAAGACTGCCAATCAGAAGTTGACCAGCGTGATGGACTTACTAATCTTTTCGTTGGTCTGTGTTGGACTGCGGATGACGAGATGCCGGGTTCGATACCCGGACCGGGCCAACAAATGTAGTGGGTTTTCTGTCAACAAATTCTTAGTACTAGCCCGGAGTTAGGAAGTAAGGGGTGTGTCATCATAAAGCGGCCGGTCTTACACCTCATCTCACTTCGGTCGTATTTGTGAAAGGGGCTCCGACCTACGGCAATTAGAAGTGCGCAATAAATAGAGTAAATTTTAAAAAAGTGTGAGCTAAAAAATTGTACAAATTTTTACAAGCTTTTATTTAGTTTCACCTGTACCGATGTTTTGGTCCAAGATCCCAGTGCCGCCAGACCTAAGTTATTTTCTAAGTTATTCTAGTTTTTACCTACCTTTAGCACCTGGTATCTGGAAATCGGCCGTCGGCACAATCTAGCTGGTACGCATATACTGAAAGGACATTAGAACAGTACTCTATCGTACATAAATAATTGCTGAGAAAATAACTTAAACTAGCGGCACGCTATGATGGCCGGTTTGACGTTTGTCCGCTCATGAAGTTCCGTATTAATTGATAACGACTTTGAAGGAAATAATTGTATTACTTTATTGACGATAGTGATGTGCAGAGATTCATAAATTTTATCGAATGTAGTTTTAGGTTTAGGACTCAAAATTTATTTATTAAATTGATTTCTAAAATGTATACAAGTGTAGAAAAATCAGTTTGCACCATTTAAGGGGTGAATGTACTTGTGAATATGAACAATTTTCACTATGTGGACAAACCTCTGAAATCGCAAAAAAATATCAGCTGTTTCATACAAAAGGTAAAATTTTTATTTTTATATGATATATACCACAACTCGGCATTTGGTTTTCTAAATTGAAAATTTTTAAAAATGGAATCTAATACGATCGTCACATAGGATCGCTGGCTAGCACAACTACTACCTCCGGCAAACTCGCGTCAATGCTCAATGCAAAACAAAGCAGTTTCGAATTGACGTTGCTTCGAAAAGTATAAACTGTCAGTGCAATGCGATTGTGATATAGTTTTGACCTGGCTTTGGATTTCAAATATTGATACTGCATTACTGTTGACCCTTGCTCGTTAATTTGGACTCTGTTCAAGCCCTTTGTTGTGGATTTCGTCGATATGACCGAACGTACGCAGAGAACTGTTCTAAATAGTCAGACACGTGAGTTCGTAATACGCCTTCGTAACTATTTCGATCGTGAAGCTCAAAATGGAGGGCCAATTTTACCTATAACGTCAGTGGTTGAACGCGTAGCTGATGCGCTTAATATTGGACAACGAACTGTTAGACGGATAACTAAAAAAAAATATGGCGAGACTGGCACAGAAGAAAATAAACTTCACACACCAAAAAAGAGAAAACGAGCAAAACCAGTCGTAGGCATCGATAGCTTTGATGCCGATGCTATCCGAAGACATGTTTACGGCTACTATTTACAGAAGGAGTATCCAACAAGAAAAAAGTTGGTGCATTCACTGAAGGAAGCTGGATTATTCTTCGGTGGGGAAAGTTCTTTAACGAAGATTTTGAAGACCATTGGATTTCGATACAAAAAATGTAACAAACGCAAAATATTGATGGAAAGATTTGATATAGCGATGGCAAGGTATACTTTTTTACGGCAAGTGAAAGAAATCAAAAATTGGCAAAATGTTGTGTTCTTGGATGAAACATGGCTTAATGCTAACCATACTGTAGGCCGTTCTTGGAACGATGACACAGCAGCATCTACTTCCAAAGTTCCTGTAGGAAAAGGATCGCGACTTATAATTTGTCACGCCGGAACCATCAACGGGTTTGTCGAAGGTTCTCTCATGGCTTTTGCGTCAAAAACCACTGGAGACTATCATGAAGACATGAATGGAGAAAAGTTTACTGAATGGTTTACCTCAATGTTGTGTAGCCTCCCTGAACCATCTATTATAATTATGGACAACGCCCCATACCACTCGATGCAAATTGACAAGCCACCTGCCCAATCCCAAAAGAAAGCTGATATCGTCGCATGGCTTCGTAAAAATGGCGTAGATGCAAACATGAATATGTTAAAAGCGGAATTAGTACGTCTTTTAAAAGAAAACAAACCAACCAAGATCCGATACGTCATTGACGAAATAGCATTAGAACATGGGCACAGAGTTATACGGTTACCGCCTTACCATTGTGAGTATAATGCGATTGAGTTGGTGTGGGCTCAAATTAAGGGATATGCTGCAAGACACAATACAGAACCCCCATTTACCACAAAAAAAATGCTAAAATTATTAGAAGAAGCTTGTGAACATGTGACTAAAGGAGACTGGGAAAAGGTTGTGAATAGAACTGTTAAATTAATAAGGGAAGATTATGAAAGAGATGTGAAAATAGATAATATTATAGAAAACGAACATATAATTATTAATGTAGGTGATGATAGCAGTGACGACAGTGAAAATAGTAGTATGGACGAATCTGATTAATTATGGCCTTTTGTGGCACCTTTTTTGGTATCTTTTGTATTCATATGTTTCTTGTGTGCATATAAAGTATGTATATTCATTTTCATTCAAATATTCAGTTCGTTCAAATAAATTAAATAAACATATACATTTTTGTTTTATTAAACCTATTTAATCAGGTACAAAAACAAAACTTAATTGTTTTTTGTTCGAGAATAAATTGACATTCCACATCACTATTGTAATGTGTCAAACCGGCCATCATAGCGTGCCGCTAGTGTAGGTCTGGCGGCACTGGGATCTTGCTCTATTTGTCATCAACGATGTCATGTCATCAAATCTTGCCAATCAAATTTGATCCACTTCCCGGTTACCGATTGAGCTGAAATTTTGCATACATGTGTAAATCGCGTGACGATGCAATATTATGATGACATGGTGCTGATCTGATGATGGAGCTGGAAGGTGGCATAGGATACAACCTCATCGAGTTTGGGCTCGTTTGAATTGGCTTTACGAGTAGTTTGTCTTTTAATGGTAACCAGTGTCTGATGATGTAGCTGGAAGGTGGTCATAAGAACTCTGTAATGAAACGACGCAACCCCATCGAGTTTGGGCTCGTTTGATTCGCCTTGACAAGTAATCTGGTTCTAGAATCTAGATGATAGCCAGGGTCTGACGATGTAGCCAGCTACTAAAAGCTTGTTTTTTAAAAATATATTTTTAATTTACACTTGTTTATTGACCGAGCGAAGCGAGGTCTCTGAGTTTACTAGAGCGATTTGCACTTGTCCGTCCGTCCGTCCGTCCGTCCGTCTGTCAGAGCCTTATAACTTTTGAATTACTGAACGTAATTACTTCAAATTTAGATATAATATGTAAACCGATGGCCTCCAGCCGAAAATGGCTTAAAAAGTTATAAAAATCTTTATTTCAGGGGGGCTCTCATAGAAGCGAATGCGAAGAAATTTTTTTTTATTTGCGATTCATAGGTTTTCTGTGTATCATTTTAAAGACAATTTGGAACAGAGTACAACCGTATTTTTTTTTTATTTTTTTCCTAAAATTGGCGAAATGGGGGGCTTCCAAAGTGACGATTTAATACGCTCGCTTGAAGACGCTCTCTGGGAAAATTTTCTATATATTTTCAAGTTGTACTTATTTTCTTACTTCACTTGTATCCTGTACTTGAACAACAAATACTAAAATTATATGAATATTATAAAGAAACGAGATTATTTAATTTTTAATGAGCATCAGTAAATTTCACATAGCTTCACAATAATGCTAATAGATGGCGCAGTCATTAACTATTCCATTGAACTAGGAGTTACGACTACGATTTATCCCAAAAACAGTTTTGCGTCGACCATTATTATTTAGGTACATAATATAATAACATATTATTCAATCAAAATTATTCTTTAGTTAAATATCATTTTATTATTTTCTATTCGCGTCGATAGATGACGATTTGTATAGATGCCCCTAACCCGTTTTCACTCGTTAGTACCTACATAATAATTCAATGTTTTCACTGACGTTCCCTAACCTTTACGGGCTACCTATGATAAGTTATGTGATGATTACTGTCAACTTCTTTATCACGATCCTGTACGGGACACCTAAAAGGACATTGGGACGGATGTTAGGACTTAGGATTGTGTTTTGGAGCTACCTACGTAAAGAGACTCCTACATAGGGGATGATTTAGGTATGTTTGGTGAAAACGGGCATAATAATAATAATGTCAGTTTTGGTCGTCACGTATCGATTGAATGAATAATCATGGGATACCGTTACCGCGAGGTCTCAGTTCGGGGCGAACCACTAGTATTATTACCTATTATTAGCACAAAATGGCGAATGCGCTGCGTGGGCGGCCGAGTCCGCCGCCGGTAGCCGCGTATATAAATAATTCAACACAAACATTTTCATTTCAGGAAATGTAACAATTTTTCACTCTCTGTGTTCTTTGACGTGGAGCAATCATGATAATACAGGGATGCTAAGTGGATTCAGCAGGGCTGGCGAATGGTATACTTACTGGCATCTTTAGATAGAGGCATGGGCGTTGCCAAGGGGGGTAGGTAGGGGCAGCTGCCCCCCCCCCCCCCCCTAGACATTTGAAAAATATAGTACTAGTAGATACTTCATCATTGAAATCCAGATAGGTACCGCTGCCAAATTGGTACCCCTGCAAAAAATATTATCACATCGATCCGTTGCTTCGTGCTTCGTTGCTAACTCAACGCATAAGTTTTATTTATTCATACTTTTCCCGCCCTCCTTAATGTCAACTTGTATCTGTAGGAGAACCAAAGTCACCGACATAGCTCAGCGAGTCGCAAAGCTGAAGTGGAAATGGGCGGGGCATAGTTCGCAGAGCTGATGGTCGTTGGGGTCCCAAGGTGCCGGAGTGGCGATCCCGCACCGGGAAGCGCAGTGTTAGCAGACCCCACTAGATGGACCGACGACATCAAACGAGTCACAGGGAGCCGCTGGATTTAGGCGGCGCAAGACCGAGACCTGTGGAGTCCGTGTGGAAATCTGTCGGTTGATAGCGAAGAATTTGCAAAGAACTTTACATTCCACCATTGTACCATACAAATTTTTGAAGTTTACTCCTTAAGAATCGGCACCCGGTATGAGAAAAATTCGAGGAGTAAAATCTACTTATCAATGACCTCGTTACGTTTTTCACAACGATGCAAATTTCTACCCTAACGTTGAGTAAATAAGGTTGGTTTTCGTGCGAAAGAGCTTCCGCTTCGGGAAGCCGAGCGCGTACCGATCGGGTCCGAGCAGCGCCTAGACGCAGCGAGCGCCGCGAATGCATTACGACGTTGTAAGGAGTAAACTCCAGTCGTGCGTCGGAGCTGACACACACACTTTTTTTTCTGGTATATTGACCGATACCATACAATTAAAATACCAATAATGGAGCTGCATTATACCCAATAATGGAGCTGCATTATTAGCTCCATTATTGGGTCCTGGATACAATTCGCCCAATATCGTGTCCTGTTGATTTCCACGCCTCCTTTGGACTTCAAAGAAGACTTGTAGGGATTTCATTACAAATCTCCTTCATCCAGAGGTATCTATCTGTATCGGTTTAACGCGAACGATGATAAAAAATATTTTTAAAGACCGGCTGCAAACGCCATCAATAATTTCAGATTATACACGTAATTTGTGAAGTCAAGCGGCCCTAAATAGAAACGCTAGTTCGACTTCAACATACATAAACAAACTAAAATTATTTTATACTTGGTAGTGCCGTTTGAAGTCGGTTTTTTAAAAAGAATTTTTATTATAAGCTTTTTATATCAGTCTACATAACTATTCTCTGATCGCGAGTGATTTGTTGTACATCGAAGAGTTCCGTCTTCCGAACCGAAGATACTCATCTCAAAGTACTCATCAGATCTCCACCAAAAAATGGGACCAACCTTATGTCCTTTCAGATAAAATAAATATATTGAAATCGGTTCATATTTGATGCAGTTATAGAGTAACATAGGCAAAAATAAGTACGCGAATCTGTTCCTTTTTTGAAATCGGTTAAAAAGGACTACGATAAGGTAGAAAGAAAATATTATTATAATTAGTAGCAACCCTACGTATAGGGGATTATTTTACAAAAGAAGCCTTTGTGTAAACTCGCAAGAAAATTAAAATATGCCCTCACCAACTGGCGCTCGCTGCCATATAATTAAAATCACTAATACAAGAAAGGAGGTTAATTAAACGTTGCTTAGCTAATTAAATGCCTACGCGAAAGATACACTTGATCTTCTATACCAAGCCTATATTAATAACATAACATTATGTTCACTACTACGTGATATCCAAGCGGTTAGAACTAGGGCTTCCTTTTTCGGAGTTCAAATTCTAGGCTAACCTCTATCTCTTCAGAGTTAAATTAGTTTTAAACAATTGTGTGTTACTTGATTTATCGGTGAGTTCTCCATAATGTTCTTAAAGGTCCGTGAAGTTTGCCGCTCCACATTTGGTCAGGGGTTGTCTATTCCACTATCTGGAGGCCTAAATTGTAACGATGAAACCGATGCGCAACGCTAGCCCGACTTCAGCATGCGTGTGTAAACTACAATTATTTTATACATTGTAGTGCCGTTCGAAGTCGGTTTTTAAAAAGGTTTTTTTTTAAAATTATTGTAATTTTAAGCTTTTTAGTGTTGCTTCATACGATCATAGGTCTGTATATTTTTTTTATTTGAAAGGGCCGTACCTCCATACCGTAGGGTTTTGGAGGTCTAGCCTTGGATTCAATCTTCACTTTGAAAGCTCCCATTTCGTCAATTTTAAGAGAAAAATTTTAAAAAAAATATTTTTGTATTCTTTTGTAAATTATCTTTAAAATAATATACCGCAACCCTATGTAACGCTATAAAAATATTTTACTTCGCATTCGCTTCTATGAGAGCCCCCCTGAAGTAATAGTATATTTCATTACAAGTGCGGAAAGGCTGTCATTGCAAAGAGTTCCGACAAATTTGACAGTCAGAACAAGTTGCAATGACGGTTCCGCACGTGTACTGGACGATTATTTTTAATACAGTTGCGAAAAAATGAAGCAATTTAATAAAATAATAAAAACACAATAAACTCAACTAACTTAACATTTATTTCTTATAAAAGTTATAATTCACATATACATTGAAATTGGTACAGTTTTTTATACTAACTGGGGAAGTTTTAGGTTGCATATTTACTGTTTGAGACAAACTATTATTAATTTCGTTGTTGAATGTATGATTGAATGTATGATTGTTCATGTATATTTGTCATACAATGGCGTTTGCTAGTTGATGGAGTTGGATCTGATGAATTATCACTATCAACGAAGGTAGATGGACGAAAGTTCTCTGCAACATGTGAAGGAGACGGACTGGACCTTAAATTAATGGAGTGTGTGATTTTTTTCCCAGTTTCTAGTTTGTTGTTTAATGAATCACCAATATACCTAGCTTTCTGCAACTTTGTCTGATTTCCAACCTCCTAGTCGCTTTAAGGACGTCAAATTGGCTCCTGAATCTGCCAATAATGTAGCAGAGGTCCTCCTGAAGCTGTGCCCAGTATAATACTCAGCATCCGGGAGACCAAGAAACGTAGCTATTTCTTTTGGCATATTACCAAATTTATTTATCCCGATTGCTTGAGCTGTACACTTCCCTTTTTGGTAATTTTGAAAAAAACGGTCGGTTTTTCCTTTTTGGGACCGCCGATCCATATATTTTTGCACTATTCTAGGAAAATCTCCTTCAACAACAAAGCTTTTCGGTATCTTATTTTTTTGTGTTCGGAATCTTGATTAGTAGAATTTCATTAGTAGTTTTTTTTTCTTCACCCATTCTGGTAGGCAAAGGGAACTATGCCTGTTGAGGCCAACGGCTTGGCCAGCGAGTCAAGGCCTGGAACACGAGATATAGGGGCCCATCAGCTATAACCTGAGTCCAGGGTCGCTGCCCTAAGGGCCTTTCTCCGCGGTCAGACTTGTTCTCAACGTAACTGGTAGGGTTGCACTGACCTTCCTTGCAGCAGTCCTCCTTGTATAGGGCCCGAGATGGTATGAGAGTGGTGGTGTGGTGTATTGTGGGGTTTAGTGTAATGATGTGTTACTTCTCAGACCGCTAGCAGTAGCAGGCAGACAGCCAGCTATGGCCTGCTGAAGACGCTGGGTTGGCGTGGCACTGTACACTCGGCTTGTCACTAGTTTGGTCCAACGAGAGCTGGTCTAAGTCACTTTTTCACACTTAACGTGGCGAGCAAAAAACCACTTGTTAAGGGTCGCCTTTTGTTACAAATAACACGTTAAACCGTAATAAACCAAATCTAGACACTCAAAACAGCAAAAACGTGCGCGAGACGACCGGAATTTTCGTGAAAAACGTGTTGGCTGTCAAAAGGAAAAAAGGCTTGCAAACCACACCCAAAATCGCGGCAAGTTTTTCCTTTCAAGTGTCATCTGTCAATTTCATTGCGAGCCAAAGAGGTTGCCAGCGCCATCGACCATGGAACAAGGAATTATGGCGCGAACAATCCCCCGCCCGTGGGCGTAAGGATTTACGTCCACTTACTAGTAAATAGGTAAACGTGATAAGGAGCAAACGGCTCGCTGCAAGACAGAGTCTCCGACCATTACCTCGGCAACCCTGGGAACCCCATCAGACCCGTAGATCAGCTTAAGAATGCGCCCACGGCGCCAGTATAAAGGCAACAAATTAGGTTCCTTAATCAGCACTAGGTCACCAACTTTGGGTGGATCAGATTTGTCAGCCCACTTAACCCGCTGCTGCAAAAGATGCAAATACTCTAGTGACCAACGGTGCCAAAAACTCTGAGTCATCTGTTGCAGCAGCTCAAACCGGGACAAACGTGAGACCTTCACGTCTCTGAAGGGGTATTCGGGTAGAGCGTTAAGGGGCTGACCAATCAGAAAATGACCGGGAGTTAAGACCTCCAGGTCATTTGGGTCAGATGAGAGGGGACAGAGTGGCCGAGAATTGAGTACAGCCTCAATTTTGCAAAACACGGTGGCGAGCTCTTCAAAGGTTAAAACAGTTTCGCCTATAACGCGCCGGAGATGAGTCTTGGCCACCTTAACCACGGCTTCGAATATTCCACCCCAATGAGGGCAAGCTGGGGGGTCAAACTTCCAGGTTACCCCCATCTTGGACAATGCTGTACTTAATCTAATCTTATTGCTAGACAGGAATTCGACAATCTCCTTTAAGTATCTATCAGTGCCCTTATAATTGGTGCCACAATCCGTGCGAATCAGGTCAGGCAATCCTCGACGAGAGACAAATCTACCTAGCGTGGCTACAAAAGCTTCAGTGCTTAAGGCACTCACAAGTTCTAAATGTACCGCCTTGGTAGCGAGACATACAAAAACGCAGAGGTAGGCCTTGAGCGATCTGGCGTTGCGGAGGTTAGAGCTCTTGATGGCAGACGGGCCAGCAAAATCAGTGCCAACCCCAGCAAAGGGTCGAGTGGCTAGAACGCGGTCAGAGGGCAGATCACCCATCATCGGCTGTGAAGTATTAGCCTTCAAGCGGTAACACGGAATACATTTGAAAGTGACGTTCCGGATGGTGCGTCTCCCTGCCACAATCCAAAACTCGCGCTGTAAAATAGCCGAGAGTGCATTACAACCAGCGTGGGCATTTTTAAGATGGTAGTGTGTCACTAGCAATTTGACAAAGGTGCCGTCCTTAGGTAGCAAAAGGGGGTGGCGAGCACCATAGGGCAGATTGGAATTCTTGAGGCGTCCTCCAACGCGTAGCATTCCGTTATTGTCCAAAAAAGGGCTTAGGCGAGCAAGGGGGCCCTTCAAAACTAAACCTCTCTTTAGGGTGTCAATCACGGATGAAAAATGCTCCACCTGAACCACACGCACCCAGTAGTTCCGGGCGTCTTGGCGTTCAAGAGGGGAAAGCACAGGACTCAAATTTTTATTTTCTGAATTCCGCCCATTATGGATAAAACGTCGAATCCAACCGGTAACACCAATTAGTTTATCAAGGGAACTGTAACGGTTCAAAAGAAAGTTCAAGTCAGGGATCTGTTTATCCTCAACCACTCCGACTCTTAAGCCCGGCAATACTTCGGGAGCGGAAAACCTATTTTGAGGCCAAGTCGTCTCGGATTGGGATAGCCAACTTGGATCCCACCAAAGGTGATGGTGGACCAGTGAAGAGGCCTCACAGCCGCGGGAGGCGCAATCGGCCGGGTTCAGTTCTCCGGGTACGTGTCTCCAAATCACCGGTACTGCAGAGCTCTGAATTTGGGAGACCCGATTCGCAACAAAGACCTCTAAGTTGTGAGGCGCGGCTCGTAGCCAGCAAAGGACAATCTCACTGTCCGTCCAAGCATAAACGTCGGTCAGATCGACCGCAGATGCCAAAGAGGAGCGAACGTGGTTCAAGAGGCGTACCAGAAGGGCGGCGCCAGACAATTCTAATTTCGGGATAGTTAACCGTGACCGAATAGGGGCCACCTTGCTTTTTGCCAAGACGAGATGCGTCGCGACCTCACCGGCGACATCGACAGTCCTCAAATATACCACGGCGGCGTATCCTCGTTCGGAGGCGTCGCAAAACCCGTGGAGACTGGCATGACACCTTCCTGTTGGTAGGAAGCGTCGAGGCATGGAAATTCGGTTAACTTCAGGAAGTGAAGACACAAGCGAGTTCCACTCCTTCAATAACTTCCCAGGGAGTGGTTCGTCCCAACCGAGTTCAGCAATCCAAAGCTTCTGGAGGAAACATTTAGCTAAAAATATTACGGGAGTGATCCATCCATTGGGATCGAAGGTGCGAGCAACCGTAGACAATACGGAACGCTTAGTCCAGACCTTAGGAGGTGGGTCTAATTTGACCCGGTAGGTGAAAACGTCTTGGACGGGCTGGTACTGTATTCCAAGGACCGTCAGCAAATTGGGATTTTCGGGATTTTCAAAAATATGAGGATCCTGCTGATCCTTTCCCGGAAGATCCTTCAAGACGTGAGGGGAGTTGGACAGCCACTTGCCCAACTCATAACCTCCGGACTTCAGTATTGCAATTAATTCATCGCGAAGAATCAGAGCTTCCTCAACGCTCGAGGCTCCCGTGCAAATATCGTCCATATAGACTGCCGATTCCAAGATGGCTGATGCGCGAGGGTAATTCAGTCGCTCCCGGTTAGCTAGTTCTAACAAGGTCCTGATAGCAATATAGGGGCTTGACTTGAGTCCATAGGTCGTGGTGTTCAATTCAAAGACACGCATTGGCTCATTAGGATTTTCGCGCCACAGAATCATTTGGTATCTCCGATCATCGCGATGTACCATCGACTGTCTAAACATCATCTTGATGTCAGCTACGAAAACAATTTGATGCCGGCGGAAATGCGTGAGGATATCGGAGATATCCTTGATCAGCTTAGGACCGGAGTGCAAGCATTGGTTCAATGTCACCCCGTTGGATGTGGCCGCGGAGCCGTCAAAAACCACTCGAATCTTCCCCCCAGGGGTCTTCAAGACGGCATGGTGGGGTAAGAAGTAGTGCTCGTGTGCGCGCCAATCAAAATTGGATGGTGACATATGCCCCAGGCCCTCGTACTCGCGCATAAATTCAACGTACTTGGAGCGGAAGGTGGAGTCGCGCCGCATGCGCCGTTCCATAGACAAGAGCCTCTTTTCCGCCAAGGCCCGCGATTGACCAAGCGGGGGGCGAGAAGCGAGAAAGGGCAAGCGAGTTACAAATCGCCCATCAACACGGCGGCCTGTGTTGTTTTGATAAAACAACTCACATTCAAGGTCAAGAGGGTCAACTCGTGCGGCATGCGGCGGCTCCTCAACTTCCCAAAAGCGCTGGACCACGTCCGACAGCGTCAAGCCGGCTGCTTGCAATTGGTCCAGCACCGGTAGGTCCGAAGACCACAGCACGGGTCCAAAGAAGCTAGAACCGAATATAGTGGACATGGCACATAGGCCGTCCTTCTGCAAAACCCTAATTTCCCCTGACAAGACCAGGCCCAACACGTCGGAACCCAACAAAAGGTCCGTAGGACCGGGTTCAGTCCAGTGGGGGTCAGCTGGGTTTAGGCCTGATGCACAGGACACCGCAGCGTCAGTTATTCGGACCTGCGGTAGGGGACCTAAGATATTGTCAAGGACTGACACCTTGACCAAGACTCTAAGATTGCCCGTAACGGGGCCAAACATTAATTCCGCTTCCCCGTTAGGAGTCGAGGGCTCTATACCCCCGATACCTATCACCCGTCCTATTCGAGGACTCCAAGGGAGCCCTAGCTCACCCACCAAACGAGAAGAAGCAATACAGCGCTGTGAACCCGAATCCAAAAGGGCGCGAACGATTAAAAATTCACCCTTCGGGTTGAATACCTTCACTGAGACAGTCGGCAAAAGAATGGTCTGACAGACGGACTGCCGGAGATTCAAGGTCTCAGGAGAAGTTGCTGTGGTGGGGGCTAGGGCGGCAACTACCTATTGGTGGTCGTCCTCATCAAACCGGTCCTCTGACCGGGGAGTCTCATATTGAGACTCAGGGGGGACCTCCAAAGGTGAGTGGGACGGACCTCCATTTGGGTAAACCCATGAGTCATCTCGTGGCGGCAGCACGGGCCTAGTCATACGGGCTGAGGTCGGTAGGTCGTAGTACTGCTGTCGACCCGCTCGAGGTGGGCGGCGTTAGAGGCGTGGCCACTCATGAAGCGGAGGTGAATAGCGGGTAGGTCGAACCGTAGACGGGGCCGCCACAAATCTCCCATCAGAACGTCGAGGGGGGTTGGCGCCCCCCTCACGGGGGGGTGAAGCCCCCATAGGCGGGGTCGAAATCCGGACGCGTCGGGATTCATGGCCCTGATCAGGGGACCGACGCAAATAATCCGGGGAGCGATTGGTAAGAGCGCCCCCGCCCGTGCGGGGCGCGCCCTCCCTCTCCACCTGGCGACCAACACCATTCTTGTTGACGCACAAAATCTCCAGGTGGTTACCCCTACAAATTGGGCATGGCCGTTGCTGTTGGCAGTCCCGTTGCATGTGAGCTCCCAGACAGCTATAGCACCAGTGGCGGTCTCTTGCAATGCCCCTCCGATCCTTGATCCGCTTAGAGAGAAACTGGGGGCAAGAAAGCACCCGGTGGCCTGGACGCCTGCAATAGTTACAGGGGGCGGGTTCAGTGGCAGCAAGTCCAGTGTAAACGGGCATTGGTCTCCGGTCGGAGGCCCTTTTACCAGGGACGCCAGTGTGACCCCTTTCCTTCCTCAGCTGGGCAGGCCGCTCTGGGGTCCTTGAAGGACCAGCAATACCGGAGTTATCAGCCTGCCGGCACTCTTCCTCAAGGAACTTTAAAAGGTCCGAAAAGGGGGGCAGGTAGCTGGCCCCGTCCCCACCATACCTTTGCTCAAAACGCAGTTTCAACTCGGGAGGTAGGCGGGACAACACAATATGTAATAAAAGGAAGGACCACTGGTCCACGGGAAGCTCTAAACGCTTAAGAGCGTTGCAGGCTACAATCAGTGGATTTAAGAGCGATTCTCTTAAATGAGACACCCCATAGACACGTGGCAGCGCTAGAATTTGTGCCACGTGTGTGTCTGCTAACCGGCGCACGTTGGCATACCGCCGAGTCAGTAGTTCCCGCGCGGTGGTATAACTCTCCTCGGAGAGGTCTAGGTGGCTAACTAAACCCAGAGCCTCTCCCTGCAGGGAAGAGAGTAGATAGGCCAGTTTCTGGCAGGGAGACAGGTCTCTTCTCGCGTCCACCAGGCTATCAAAGAGGCTGAGAAAGCCTAGCCACTCGCTCAGGTTGCCAGAAAAGTGGGGCAAGTTTATAGTTGGCAACTTGCCCTGTAACACAGGCTGCGTGGTGGGTCTGGTGGGAGACTCAAGAATAGAGCTCATTCTCGCTTCCTTCTTGAGCCTCGCGGCCTCCTCCACCAGACCGTCTGTCAGCTCAAAAAACTGTTCGTAGTCCCGCACTGAGGACTCCAGCGATTCCGGAGGTAGCTCCAATGCCATGAGGTCTCGGAAGGCCCCTTCGACGACCGCCTGCCTGGTCCGCACCTGCTCGCACCGCTGGAGCAGTGCGGATGCCCGGTCCTCCCGGCCTACCAAGGCGTTGGCTGTAGCAGCCCAACGCAGCTCTGATTGAATTTGCACGCTCAATTTTTTGTGGGCTGCCATCTTAGGTAGGTACAAAACAACTTAAATAAAGGTAGTTACAACAAATAGATAACAAAATCAAAACAAAGTTATTTGTTACAAGTTATGTTTCAACTTCAACCAAACAAATTGATAATCAAACAAGAATTACCCACTTTAAACACAAACAAATTACTACTTAAATACTATTTATTAAGAATACAAGAATTATTAACTTTAAAACAAGAATTATTTATTTTAAATACATCAAACAAACTACTCTGTTACCTAACCAGGAGGAGTTCTAGTAAACAAACAAAGTATTTGTTGGTTAAAAGTTCCAAAAGATACAAATTAAGCTATCAATAATTTATGTTAAGTCAATCAATAACAGAAATTAAGATAAAAGAAAAATTAAGTTTTTAATTACCCGTACTAAGCCACTAGACTCATACTAGGCACTGCAAATTAGAAATTGGCTTGGTAAGAACCTACAAATATCAAATTATACCAATATTAAGTTTATTTATTACAATCTACATCTAACTGTTGGCCAGTTACGGGCCACAAACAACAATTAGATACTATTAATTATTAATCAACAAAATTAACAAAACAAAATCTCAATAATTGCAATCATTATACAGGCCTACATGTGACAAGGTAGGCCACGTACTAGCAACTCAATAAGCCTGTGTATTAACAAGTTATAAATCAATAAGTTTACAATTAATGAGTTAACCCTAGAACGGCCAAGTTAAGTCACAGTAATGCCAAATCTGTCCGCGGAATCAATTAAACCACGCTCTTGGTACCAAATGTTGAGGCCAACGGCTTGGCCAGCGAGTCAAGGCCTGGAACACGAGACATAGGGGCCCATCAGCTATAACCTGAGTCCAGGGTCGCTGCCCTAAGGGCCTTTCTCCGCGGTCAGACTTGTTCTCAACGTAACTGGTAGGGTTGCACTGACCTTCCTTGCAGCAGTCCTCCTTGTATAGGGCCCGAGATGGTATGAGAGTGGTGGTGTGGTGTATTGTGGGGTTTAGTGTAATGATGTGTTACTTCTCAGACCGCTAGCAGTAGCAGGCAGACAGCCAGCTATGGCCTGCTGAAGACGCTGGGTTGGCGTGGCACTGTACACTCGGCTTGTCACTAGTTTGGTCCAACGAGAGCTGGTCTAAGTCACTTTTTCACACTTAACGTGGCGAGCAAAAAACCACTTGTTAAGGGTCGCCTTTTGTTACAAATAACACGTTAAACCGTAATAAACCAAATCTAGACACTCAAAACAGCAAAAACGTGCGCGAGACGACCGGAATTTTCGTGAAAAACGTGTTGGCTGTCAAAAGGAAAAAAGGCTTGCAAACCACACCCAAAATCGCGGCAAGTTTTTCCTTTCAAGTGTCATCTGTCAATTTCATTGCGAGCCAAAGAGGTTGCCAGCGCCATCGACCATGGAACAAGGAATTATGGCGCGAACAATGCCCATACAGCCAAATCTTCAGTAGAATTTTTTTATTGATATGAAATGAAATTTAATGAGATGAAATGAAATGAAACCTAACCAAACTCATTCAATCAAATCATTAAATCTGATGTTGAAACAAATTAGTAGGTTCTTTTTAGAAATATACGTATTTGCATGAATTATAAAAACTTCTATGAATTTTTTTAGTAAAAACTTCATGGTTGGTTTTTCTTTTTAATAGACATTATTTTGACAGTTGGGAAAGAGAACGCACGAGTTCGGGAAAGGTAAAAAAAATCGGCCAAGTGCGAGTCGGGCCTCGCTCTTTTAGGGTTCCGTTAAAAAAATTAAATAAAAATATTTCCATGTACCCTTGGAAATTTTTTATTTAATTTTTTTTATTTAATTTAATTTTTATTATTTGTTGTTATAGCGGCAATAGAAATACATAATATGTGAAAATTTCATCTCTCTATCTATTACGGTTTACGAGATACAGCCCGCTGACAGACGGACGGACGGACAGCGTAGGCTTAGTAATAGGGTCCCGTTAGTACCCTTTGGGTACGGAACCCTAAAAAAGCACGAGTGTGTAATAGTCCACATCCCGAACGCTATATGTCCCTACAATACGCAACTTTTTGAGCAACTGTATTAAAAATATTTTTTCTTTATAAGCAATATTCAGCTGAAGACCATCGGCTTACATAATTGACCGAGCGAAGCGAGGTCTCTGAGTTAACTAGAGCGATTTGCACTTGTCCGTCCGTCCGTCCGTCCGTCTGTCAGAGCCTTATAACTTTTGAATTACTGAACGTAATTACTTCAAATTTAGATATAATATGTAAACCGATGGCCTCCAGCCGAAAATGGCTTAAAAAGTTATAAAAATCTTTATTTCAGGGGGGCTCTCATAGAAGCGAATGCGAAGTAAAAAAAAAAAATATCGCGTTACATAAAATTGTTACGTATCATTTTAAAGATAATTTTGAACTGAGTACAAAAATATTTTTTTTTTAATTTTTCCCTTAAAATTGACGAAATGGGGGGCTTTCAAAGTGGCGATTTTATACGCTCGCTTGAAGACGCTCTCTAGGAAAATCCGCTATGGATTTTCAAACTGATTTTATGTTTTTAGGTCACTTATATCCTGTACTTGAACAACAAATACTAAAATTATATGAATATTATAAAGAAACGAGATTATTTAATTTTTAATGTACATCAGTAATTCATATAGCATCAACATAGCTTCACAATAATGCTAATAGATGGCGCAGTCAGTAACTATTCCCATGGAACTACGAGTTACGACTAACGACCTATCCCAAAAACAGTTTTGCGTCGACCATTATTATTTAGTTACTTATTATAATACAATAATTGTATTGTAATTTTTTTTGTACCATATTATTCAATTAAAATTATTTTTTAGTTAAATTTTAGTTAAATATTGTATATTTTCTATTCGCGTCGATAGATGACGATTTGTACAGATGCCCGTAACCCGGTTTCACTCGTTAGTACCTACATAATAATTCAATGTTTTCACTAACGTTCCCTAACCTTTACGGGCTACCTATAAGTTAGGTGATTGATGTTTTCTGTCAACTTATTTATCACGATCCTGTACGGGACACCTAAAAGGATATTGGGACGGATGTTAGGACTTAGGATTGTATTTAGGAGCTACCTACGTTAAGAGACTCCTACTTAGGGGATGATTTAGGTATGTTTGGTGAAAACGGGCATAATAATAATGACAGTTTTGGTTATCATGTATCGATTGAATGAATAATCATGGGATACCGTTACCGCGAGGTCTCAGTTCGGGGCGAACCACTAGTATTATGTTTAAATTTAAAGTAATTACGTTCAGTAATTCAGAAGTTATAAGGCACTGACAGACGGACGAACGAACGGACGGACGGACGGACAAGTGCAAATTCACTCAAGTATACTCAGAGACCTTCACTTCGCTCGGACAAAAAATAAAAGTTTGCTTATATTCCGGTCAAAACCACTTGTGAGATGCTTGATTATGTTAAGATTTATTACCTCCCCTTCATCCCTTTTCACTGCAAACTTACTTTTAACTTTTCACTTTCACTCCCTATACAAACTAGTAATACTAAGCAAACATTATCAGAAACTTTTGACGTGAAATTAGCCTTTATTGCTCAGGGAATAGAGACTATGAGAGGGGAGTTTAGATGAAGGTTTTAGGGCACTTAGATAAATTAGGAGGACTATACATCACTGTCAGACCCCTAGCCCTCTCCACCGCCTCAGGTATAATCACATAAATACTTAGCTACACATTATACCTACTGTAATGTACTGGGAGTTATCGGTGACTTCGTTATATCTCCCTTTACGTAGTTTTCTCTATTGCCAGAGGTGAAACAAGTGTAAATCAGTTTTTGACGTGAAAAAGTCTTATAAATCAATGAACGCCGGCTGCACGCACGTAAAAGTTTCACGTTCCGCCTGAGCCTGAGCGTGCAAGCGAGAGCGCGGAGCAAGCGATAGAGAGGCACGATCGGCCCAAGCGTTGGCTTGTGATAGAGAGCGCCCGCCACCGCCCGCCAGTCATCGCGTGCGCGCTGTGGTCAGCGGATGTGTAGCGAGCTTTCATCAATGTTTCTTTATGACGTTATCACGTAAAACTATCGTCCGTAAACCGACTTTACAGATAACCAATTTTTTTTAACCAAGCTTTTTATTATTTGTCGATAAAAATAACTAAAAAGTTAAACAAAAAACTACAGGTTTGGGTCGTTTTATTACAGAGTTCCCATAACCATCTTTTGGCTCCATCATCAACCCTGGATATCATCTAGGACCACAGTATTTGTTAAGATGAATCAAACGAGCCCAAATTCGATGGGGTTGCGTCGTTTTATTGACCGAGCGAAGCGAGGTCTCTGAGTTAACTAGAGCGATTTGCACTTGTCCGTCCGTCCGTCCGTCCGTCCGTCCGTCCGTCCGTCTGTCAGAGCCTTATAACTTTTGAATTACTGAACGTAATTACTTCAAATTTAGATATAATATGTAAACCGATGGCCTCCAGCCGAAAATGGCTTAAAAAGTTATAAAAATCTTTATTTCAGGGGGGCTCTCATAGAAGCGAATGCGAAGAAATTTTTTTTTATTTGCGATTCATAGGTTTTCTGTGTATCATTTTAAAGACAATTTGGAACAGAGTACAAGCGTATTTTTTTTTTAATTTTTTTCCTAAAATTGACGAAATGGGGGGCTTCCAAAGTGGCGATTTAATACGCTCGCTTGAAGACGCTCTCTGGGAAAATTTTCTATATATTTTCAAGTTGTACTTATTTTTTTACTTCACTTGTATCCTGTACTTGAACAACAAATACTAAAATTATATGAATATTATAAAGAAACGAGATTATTTAATTTTTAATGAGCATCAGTAAATTTCACATAGCTTCACAATAATGCTAATAGATGGCGCACTCCATACACACATAACTATTCCATGGAACTAGGACTACTAGGAGTTACGACTACGATCTATCCCAAAAACAGTTTTGCGTCGACTACTATTATTTAGGTACATAATATCATATTATTCAATTAAAATTATTCTTTAGTTAAATAACAAACTTCAATAATTTGAGATTTCGGGTTCATTAAATTATGTGATTATAAAGGATTTAAATAAAAACTTGATGGGTTCGGCACCATTTCGTGTCGTCCGACTGCTGTTACCAAGTTAAGTTACGTTAAGCTAAGTTGGGCCCAATTTATTAAGCAATTAATTTGGGCCAAATTAATTGCTGCATTTTGTATATTTTCTATTCGCGTCGATAGATGACGATTTGTACAGATGCCCCTAACCCGTTTTCACTCGTTAGTATACCTACATAATAATTCAATGTTTTCACTGACGTTCCCTTACTTTTACGGGCTACCTATGATAAGTTAGGTGATGATTACTGTCAACTTCTTTATCACGATCCTGTATGGGACACCTAAAAGGACATTGGGACGGATGTTAGGACTTAGGATTGTGTTTTGGAGCTACCTACGTAAAGAGACTCCTACATAGGGGATGATTTAGGTATGTTTGGTGAAAACGGGCATAATAATAATAATGTCAGTTTTGGTCGTCATGTATCGATTGAATGAATAATCATGGGATACCGTTACCGCGAGGTCTCAGTTCGGGGCGAACCACTAGTTACAGAGTTCCCATAGCCGTCTTCTTCAAGTCACTTCATCACCTCATCAGGTTCATATCATAATATTCCATTGATAACCGATATACATGGGAAGTGTGTTTTAATTTGTAGCATTGACTACTACTAGTAGGCTAAGTCTGTCTTACTGATCATCTAAAGTTGCTAAGTAAGAAACCTCACACCCGTATTTTGTATAATAAAGTGGGGTTTAACAGTTCTTACGTAGCAACTTTCCATTGTTTTCCATAGCCACTGGAAATGTCAAAAATAGAGAATTCGGCAGTTATTTTGACCCTTTTCAGATTTGGCTACGGCCACGCCTTCTTAAGCAGTGATAGTCTAGTGGTTAGGACTGTGGTCTCCTATTCGGGGGGTCGCAGGTTCGATCCCGAGTACGCACCTCTGACTTTTCGGAGTAAATTTCACTCGCTACAACGGTGAAGGAAAACATCGTGAGGAAACTTGCACATCTGAGAGTTCTTCATAATGTTCTTGAAGGTGTGTGAAGTCCGCCAATTCGCATTGGGCCAGCGTGGTGGACTATGGCCACCCTTCTCTTAGAGGAGACCTGCGCTCAGTAGTGAGCCGTTGATGGGTTGCTACTGATGATGATGGTGACGCCTTCTTTGTGTATGATGGCTTTCCAAATCCCAAGGTGTTCCAATTCATGATCACCTCTGATTGGCAGGTACACTCTCGGTGTTGCTATGCATAATATATAGCATAATATTAACTGTTTATAAAGTTTTGAAAAGAGCAACCGCCGAGTTTCTTGCTGGTTCTTCTCGGCAGGTAGGGCATTCCGAACCAGTGGTAGAGCCAGACGATTCAAAAGCACTTGTAAAAAGTTTATTTGAATAAAAAATATTTCTATTCTATTCTATTCTATTATATTGGTTAAAATGCATTGATGCAGCAAGAACTCATTAAATTCAGAACATCACAGGTACCTAATTACGATCGTCACACTGTAGCAACCATAGACAATCTCGCAACTGCATACTTACCATATCTTCTCATGTCTATGCCTTTCATGTTGTGGCTGTCTATCTGTCAGTGGTAATCCGCCGCCAGTCAATTAACTTCCCGCACCGCCATGTGACAAGCCAATTTGCCGATTGATTCTATCCGCAGTGCGATCTGGATTAGCGAACGGTAAACACCACCGAATAAAAGGGTTTCTCATCAACTAACCTTTAATTAAGCCGATTGTTTATCGACTTTAATCGAATGCCGATCGCGTCTACTGATAAATGTGATGAATAGCTGTGTACAATAATCTTAATATATATAAATTACGTGTTACGTTGTTTGTCCGCGATGGACTCCTAAACTACTGAACCAATTTTGATCAAACTTCGTAACTATCTGTAATTTCGTCCAACTTGAAAGATAGGATAGTTTTTTTTATTAAGATAATTTATTCGTTTTATTTATATAGGTAAGTTGGCGGTACGAAGTTCGCCGGGTCAGCTAGTTTAATATAAAAAATACTTTTTAAAAATCCGACTTCAGACACCCGCGCCACTACAAAGTATATAATTTATTGTTGATTTCGATGAATTTTTAAATGAGACCACCTAAGAAGTATACCCGTATACCCTTTCAAACGAAAAAAGAGTTTTCCAAATCGGTTCAGGCGGTTTCGAGCAATCGGTGAACATACATAAAAAAAGGATTCCGACGAGAAATCTGAATTGAGAACCTCCTCGTTTTTTGAAGTCTGTTAAAAAATGCTAATGAAGTTGCGTGCAAAACTACTTACTTTATAGTAATTAGTAAGGGAATATTCGGTTTATTTGAAATGAAGGCAAACAGGGTAACTATTTCTTAATTTTCCAAATATTCCCTACCGGTAATCGAACCCCCGACCTCTCACTCTGTACTTTACCACTGCGGCAAAAAGCCGTCAACTTATAATAGGTAAGTTATAACTGATTCATTGTACTTAGCTAGGTTCCTACAATGAATAAGTTAATTCAGTTGTTTTCAGTTAAGCACATCTAGCTGTTTCCGCTCAAAGCAAAACAATGACAGCTTAAAAGCTTAAATAGTATCAGCACTGCACAAATTGTGACAAAAGACTGGAAAATAACAAGTTACATTTAGTATTATAACTAATTTATCGGCCATGCTAGCCAATTTTTACGGAAATAAACCAATTACGTATGATATAATATTTTAGTGTACAAATCATAATCAAGGGTTGTAGCCTATAACCCTTCTCTGAGAGGAGACTTGCGCTCGGTAGTGAGCCGTTGATGGGTTGCTGATGATGATGATGATTTGTACACTAAAATACTAGTGGTTCGCCCCGAACTGAGACCTCGCGGTAACGGTATCCCATGATTATTCATTCAATCGATACATGATAACCAAAACTGACATTATTATTATGCCCGTTTTCACCAAACATACCTAAATCATCCCCTAAGTAGGAGTCTCTTAACGTAGGTAGCTCCTAAATACAATCCTAAGTCCTAACATCCGTCCCAATATCCTTTTAGGTGTCCCGTACAGGATCGTGATAAATAAGTTGACAGAAAACATCAATCACCTAACTTATAGGTAGCCCGTAAAGGTTAGGGAACGTTAGTGAAAACATTGAATTATTTATCAAACATTGAATTTAACTCGTAGTTCCATGGGAATAGTTACTGACTGCGCCATCTATTAGCATTATTGTGAAGCTATGTTGATGCTATATGAATTACTGACGCCCATTAAAAATTAAATAATCTCGTTTCTTTATAATATTCATATAATTTTAGTATTTGTTGTTCAAGTACAGGATATAAGTGACCTAAAAACATAAAATCAGTTTGAAAATCCATAGCGGATTTTTCTAGAGAGCGTCTTCAAGCGAGCGTATAAAATCGCCACTTTGAAAGCCCCCCATTTCGTCAATTTTAAGGGAAAAATTAAAAAAAAAATATTTTTGTACTCAGTTCAAAATTATCTTTAAAATGATACGTAACAATTTTATGTAACGCGATTTTTTTTTTTACTTCGCATTCGCTTCTATGAGAGCCCCCCTGAAATAAAGATTTTTATAACTTTTTAAGCCATTTTCGGCTGGAGGCCATCGGTTTACATATTATATCTAAATTTGAAGTAATTACGTTCAGTAATTCAAAAGTTATAAGGCTCTGACAGACGGACGGACGGACGGACGGACGGACGGACAAGTGCAAATCGCCCTAGTTAACTCAAAGACCTTCGCTTCGTCCGGTCGATTATGTCCTGCGTAATTGGTTTATTTCCGTACAAATAGGCCATAATCCACCACGCTGGCCCAATGCGGATTAGCGGACCTCATACACCTTCGAGAGTAGTAGGGAAACCTCTTAGGTGTGCAGGTTTCCTCACGATGTTTTCATTCACCGTCGCAGCATAATAATTATGAAAAATTGCTTAAACACACATAAGAGGTGCACGCGGGGGTTCGAACCTGCGACCCCCCGAATAGGAGACCGCAGTCCTAACCACTGCTAACACGAGTCACAAGTATATGCGCAGACCTTACAGTAGTAAATATACCTAATAAGTCTATGGCGCAGACATAATTATTATTAAATCAATTATATAGGGGCGGCAGCAGTGGCTCTTATGACACGTCAAGATTCTACCACCGGTTCGGAAAGCGGATTCTGCTGAGAAGAGCCGGCAAGAAACTCAGCAGTTGCTCTTTTCAAAATAATCATTTTACAATATTAATAAGTAGCTATTACATTGTAATAAGTTTTTATACTATCTTGTGGGCAGCCGGATGCCAAGCTGATTTAACCCGTGCATCTTTGTTAGAATAGAATATAAGACATTTCCACAAAACGTACTACAATTCAATTCATGTCAAAAAAATTACCGTGAGAACGGGTTTCGCAGGCACACTTGCTGTTTCGCCCCGACTATGCCTGCGTAATAAATCCACCTTTATTTAGGTATTTTTCATGAAAAAAACTTCTACAAAAACAAAACGTAAACAAATAAACGACCTGCACAGGGACATCATATTATTCTATTCACATTACCAAAATATTTTATCGATACTCAGTAATGGAATTTGAACTCTGCGAAAGTCTATGTAAAAGCAAAAGCGAAGTTATATTTCATTAGACAGATGGGGCAATAATTTACATAGAGTACCATTTCACGGCCATTTTCATTATTAAACGAAATCAATATCTAGATAGCTCATTCAATAATAATTATACCCCGCAAAATCACGCCACCCCCGTTTTTGAGGAGGTGCTAAGCGCAACTTTCTCCTTTGGAATAGTACCAGGCCATTTGGCCGAATTAATTGAGGTATTTTTTGACATTCTTTCTTTGTTGAAATTTTGCTGTATGGTCGATTAGAGACTTATCCATAAGTTTTTTATATAAGATAGAATTTAGAGGCTCGTCGCCGGAGTATAAATAATTAATAGTAGCGTTTTAGCTACATAGCAAGTTTTTAAGAAATATAATATTATGCTTACTTAATTAATATTATTGAGAGTAAAGGACACGAAAAATAAAATAAAATTAAAATTGCGAGCTTTTGCATTTTAGTTATATTCTTGCAAGCTTTTGGGAAGTCTGTCTAAAAATGCTCGTATAAAAGTATTTCTTTGTAGTAACGGGTTACTATAATATTAGCTTTTGCCCAGTGCTTGTCAGTGTGGATTTAGTTTAGAAGATAAAACTCCTTAATATTATCCATCGTCAATTCAAAAAATATAGGTGATGTGTTGCTCCGTTACCGTCGATAAGGTGAAAAACTCAAATTTATTTATTTCACGTAGGCTACCTTTGACTCTTATGACACGTCATGACTCTACCACTATCAAGATAAACAGAGATAAAAGGAGAAACAAAACGCATTATTATTTCCTCTAATATCAGGAATTTTATTATTAGTATATTGAACATGAGTTTATATGAGTTATATTGAACTTTTGTTTCCCCATGCATGCTAAAATTGATAAGCCAATAAGTACTATTTTATATTATAATGTCATCTTTTAGCCAGTGCAGCTCAATGTCGGGTCAAAATTGATGAGATATTGAAGCATGGCAGAGTTGGAGTTTTCGCTTTGATGTCTTTGAGAATAGCGTTATTACTTTATGAGTATGACTGTCCGAGCGAGCCGCAGAATATAAAGATATAAAGGATTATGATATTACATAATATTATAGGAGTTTATTGTGGTTCTCATCCATATCATATCGATTATTTTGTATTACCTCCGGGCGACAGCTTTTGGCTTTTCGCGATGTTTTTACCCGACTACGGAAAGCCTAGGTTAGACTAGGTTATGATTTTCGCATTCTATGTATTTAAGTATGTATGTAAGCAGTGATAGCCTAGTGGTTAGGACTGTGGTCTCTTATTCAGGGATCGCAGGTTCGATCCCGGGCAAGCAGCTCTGACTTTTCGGGAGTTATGTGCGATTGAGCAATTAAATATCACATGCCTTCAACGGTGAAGGAAAACATCGTGAGGAAACCTGCACACCTGAGAGTTCTTCATAATGCTCTCAAAGTGTGTGCCAATTCGCATTGGGCCAGCGTGGTGGACTATGGCCTATAACCCTTCTCTGAGAGGAGACCTGCGCTCAGTAGTGAGCGGTTGATGGGTTGCTGATGATTTACCTACCTGAATGTAAGTGACTGAGCCGATTTTGATTACTGAGATGCCAATCCATTCGATAAAGTGACCCGGGTGCCACAAACTACACTTTATATGAAAAAAATCAACGTGACGGATGTCACATCCAGTTTTCCGTGGTCCTGTTACAGGTTTTAAACTTTTCTCTTCTCAAATCAACCGATAGACGTCCACTGCTGGACAAAGTTCTCTTCTTCTTCTTCTTCACTCCTGGGAATTTTCTGCGCAAGTGGGCGTGTCCGCCCGTTTTGCGTGGTTCCACTGGTGCGGCCCTCCGCTGGATCACTCCATCCAGCCGAGCTCCTTCCAGAATCCGAGCAGGCCACCCAGGTCGGCGAGGACTTCCGAGGAAGTGTTGCTGGAGAGCCAATGTAGTTCTGTCGTTGGTTGGATACACCCCTTCATTTAAGCAGTACGTGTTCCGGTGTCTCGTCGTCCTCCATGCATGCTCTGCATAGAGGATTGTCGGTAATACCTAAAATAATAAAAACCGGCCAAGTGCGTGTCGAGCCACGCGCAGTGTAGGGTTCCGTAGTTGAAAGTCTCAAATATTATTGCTGACCTAGGATAGTGCTTTTATTCTATTTTTGAATATTGAATACATTTTGAGTTCCATGGTTTAAATACTATAATATACTACAAAATATGCAACTTACACTACGTGTAATACCTAACTTAGAAAAAACAGATATAACTCTTTAACTAATGAACCTTACTTAGCCGTGATAGTTTTCCTTTAAAATTCATTATATATACTACTGCTGTGAATTTTTTCTTGTATCCTATATACAACCATTTAGCTTGGAGAGGGGGGGGGGACACTTGACTCTAATAAAATTTAGCACTTTAAAATATCATATTTCACAAACGGATCACTAAATTGAAAAATAGTGTTCCCACACCCACAATATTTTTGAAAGACCTATTCAACGACACCCCACACTATGGGATAGTCAAGAAAAAAAAATTCATCCCCAATTTACATGTAGGGGAGGTACCCTAAAAAAAATTATTTTTCAAAATTTTATTTCACCACTTTGTCGGCGTGATTGATATTTATATCCTTGTCAAATTACAGATTTCTAGTACCAATAGTCTCTGAGCTAAACCGCGGACAGACAGACAGACAGACAGACGGACATGGCGAAACTATAAGGGTTCCTTGTTTACTACGGAACCCTAAAAAGGTGTTTGTTAAGCGAACAACGTGTCCTGTGATCGTACCTACAACTGTCCTTAGCTTGGTTCGGTTTAGTTGTAGCAGTTTCGCTGTGAGGCGTTGATTGAGGCGTGGAAATGTATATGAATAATGTCGCCGGTCTACCTAGTGGGGAGTCGGCTAAAACTCCTGTTCCACCCATTTCCACTTCAGTTTCGCGACTCGCTGAACTATGTCGGTGACTTTGGTTCTCCTACGGAACCCCTCATTTCAGTTCATTGTGTTCGTTGTCAAATTCAAATTCAAATCATTTATTTGCATGATCGCAGGTACATAAAAGGTGTTACAGGTAGGTACAAAAAACATTCCGCAATCCGCCGAACAAAGGGCATGCAAAAATTTATAAGTACAATGTTAGTTAGATGATTTGTGTTAAATTGAGTGTTATTATTATTACAGTCATAGTATCATTATCACATAAATGTCAAGAAATAAAATGTCATTATCATAATGCAATACCAAGATCAAGATGAATTAATGTATAAAAGTTGATTATTGTATTTGCAGCGAGTATCTAAGTCATGAATTTAAATAGTCATTTAATGAATAAAAACATTTATCCAGTAGCCACTTAAACAAATCTCTTTTAAATTTTATCAATGTTAGTTTTTTTAGAATTATTGGTAGTTTATTATATATTTTTATACACATTGATTCGGGGCTTTTTTTGAAGTGACAACTGTTTGGTTTGTGTGTCATAACTAAGCGATCACGGTTTCTGATATTTCTAGAAGTCACTTCGTAAGCCTTTGTGAATAGATTTTCATGCCTCTTTACGAATACGCAAATTTCAAAAATATAAAGGCACGGCAAAGGCAGAATGCGTAGATTTTTAAAATGGGGCTTACATGATTCCATGAAGGTCGCTCCTGTCATTGCACGTATGCATTTTTTTTGAGCAATAAATGCTCGGCTCATGTCAACCGAATTCCCCCATAGAATGAGACCATAGCGTAGGATAGACGAAACGTAGCTATGATAGGCTATAAGAACCGTACTAGGTAAGGCTGCTTTACGTAATTTGTACAGAACGTAGACATAACGGTTTATTTTCAGACACACCGTATTAATGTGTTCTTTCCAGTTAAGATTGCGATCAAGCTGTATGCCCAGAAATTTAGTATTCTGTGATTCCTCAATGCGAGCACCTTTATAATTAATATTAAGCTTTGACTGATACTTTTGACTACTAATACAAAATTGTATATATGAAGTTTTATTTATGTTGACTTGTAGGTTATTGCTTTCTAACCAGTTTACTATGTTTATAATTTCATTGTTAATATTGGATTCATACTCATAAATTTTTTCATTGTTATTTGATGTCATTATTATTGATATGTCGTCAGCAAATAAAAAACAGTCATTTTGTACCGCGGTAGGTAAGTCATTTATGTACATTAAAAATAATAAGGGTCCAAGAATAGAACCTTGAGGAACACCAAATCGGTTAAATTTATACTCCGAATTATGTGAGGTTATATTATTATGTCAGGCGGTTTGTAGACGTTCTAGAGTTAATGGACAATCGTATAGTATAATCGCATATGGTTTCTTGCCTTTCGCATTCGGAATACTCTTCTTGTGTAACTGACGCCTTAGTCTGTACATAACTTACTTGAGTTGAGTCCTCTTTGAAATGAGATCAAAAGCTTGCGACTACTTTGTGTAATATTGACATTAGTCGCTCGAGTATTGCTGACTGACGAGATAAATAAATAAATAGGTATTAGGTACTCTTTTAAATCCTCGCAAATATTGTAAATGCAAATGCGTGTTTGTATGTTGGCAATTCTATTATTAATGCACATTTTCTAGGAATATTACTGCATGTCCTGATTTATATTATTGTGAGCCTTTACAATGTTCAAAACGAAATGCTAATCTTTATTACTATTAGTTGATGTGAGTGTTTTTGTTTATTGGTTTTTCCTTCATTCACGCAGCGACGGCGCATCAGAACGACGTGATCTTTTGCATGGGTTTAGTTAAGTACGTATTCGAAGTGAACTCAACAAAACACACAAAATGTAGAATAACCTTTTGTGCCGGAAAAACCCGTGCAATTTTTAAAATCTAACTCCAGGCGCTGTAAGTTGAGAGAAATTATCATCAGCAACCGATCAACGGCTCACTACTGAGGACTTCACACACCTTCAAGAATATTATGGAGTACTCTCAGGTGTGCAGGCTTCCTCATGAGGTCTTTCTGCACTTTGAAGCATGTGATATTTAATCGATTAGACGCATAGCTCCGAAAAGTCAGTGATGCGTGCCCGGGATCGAACCTGTGATCCACCACACTGTGATAGACACCACAGTCCTAACCACTATGCTATTCACTGCTGTCAGAGCAAAAGTTAGTAATCAAAGCTTTATTAGCACTCTCACCGCCATACGTATATAAGGTTTTTACAGTGCAGCAGGCCATGTGGGCGGCGCGCGGGCCATGCGATTTCTTTCAGCTCACGCCACGCTCGATTTTGAGTAACTTTTGCAGCACGCCATGTGACCTGCCGGCGGGACACGTCGTTAACTTTACCGGCAGGCCATGAGGTCCGCTGTGATCCCACAAATTCATATAATTTTATAGAGCTTAGCTTGCTAGATAAAGATTCGAAAATTATTGCTTCGATTAGTTTAGTCAAAACGCTACTCATAAAAAATTTTTGATGAAAATTGGACTATATTTAAAGAATTATAGGGGTGAAAACTGAGTAAGTAAAACTAGTACCAATCATAATATTTATTTTTATTTCTTTAAAAACCAATTAAAATCAAAAATCTTAATGTTAATATTTATTAGAAAAAATAAGGTTTAATTTGAACATGGATTTCTGCGTAACATTTGCCACAAAGACTAGATTGAATTGGGCATTTCAGGCATAACTGTGTTGATTTTTTGAAAAATTTATGAAAAAATTCTTTCCCAGCAGGCCACGTGGGCGGCGCGCGGCCAACTGACCTAATTATACTGATGGCGTGCCCTTAAAATTTTTGACAAGCAACGACAAGAAAAATTACAGCTTTGGCGCGGTAGTTGTGGTATGCCAGCCGCCCACATGGCCTGCCAGTTAAAATTCAAAAAACCGATAGTGGCCTGCTAGGCTCGAATTTTTGTGGGCAGCCCCACGTGGCGATGAGAGTGTTAGTTAAGTTAATTTATACTGTATACTGAGATTCACTAACATCTGAACTCGACGATGATCGGTCTCTGCGAAGTTTCCTTTCCAATTTTTTTTTTTTTATTTGGAGATAGGCTTACGCTTGACGACAATCAATACTGCAAAGCACTGATGAGGTCTAGGTTGGAGCGCGCTTGCCTAGAAAATGCCTATTCACTCTTGCCTTGAAGGTACTGAGGTTATACGTGGCATATATAACACAGATGTTGGAAGTGTGTTCCACACCTTAGCGGTTCGATTCAGAAACGTTGAACTGAAGCGTTTTGTGCGACTAGGTTGGATTTCAACCACGTAAGGGTGCCAACGCTCACGTTTTCTCGATGTTCTGTGGTAAAACGGTGAAGGGGGCACAAGGTTGTGAAGTTCTTGAGCGCACTCTCCAAAGTATATCCGATAGAAGACCGATAGATATTTTCGTAACTTTCTGGCAACATCGTCGCAATCACGATTATTTCTTCGTATCCCCATGACACTAAATATTTTAAATTTAAACTGTAATAAATTAACGATATTTTTTTAAAATATTTAAAAAATACGTGCACTCCGGCAGAGCACTGAACTGTGGAATGAGCAATCGAATATAATACCACGGAATATATAGTGGTGCACGATACTGATCGAATTATCGTCTACCCTCACCTAACAAATATATAAATCTTTTATTTTTTAGTTTAGGGCTTTCAACCGTCAGTGCACAAAGGCATCACGGTACGTGTTACTACAATGTGTTTAGCTAATCTCGACGACGAAGCCTGAGTATAATTAGTAATTACTAGTTACAATTAAACTTGACTAAAACCTGCCTTTCCGTGTGTAATAAATAAGGTGAAATAACCCCGGGATCAGAGGCAGCGATCCGGCATTATCGCTGTACTAAGCCCGGGGACTTACCGGTGAGATAACAATAAATATCGTGGAAACCAGTCAAGTTGATTTAGTAGTTAGAGGTGGGGGGTTCCGTAGGTGAAACTTTTCGATGCCATATTGTTTTTATAAATGAATAGAGAGCAAACGAGCGGACGGGTCACCTGATGTTAAGTGATTACCGCCACCTATGAACATTTGTAGCACCAATGCGTTGCCGGCTTTTCAGGTATTTCTTGGACATCATCACTTATTTCTACGTTTGAAATAAAATATAGAGCATGTAGAGCAGAGAGCGCCTAGTAGTTAAGAGTTTAGGACTGCGGTGTATTAGGGGGGTCGCGGGTTCAATCCCGGACACGCACCTCTGACTTTTCGGAGTGTCATGTCATCATTCATCATTAGCAACCCCTCAATGGCTCATCACTGAGCGCAGGTCTCCTCTCAGAGAAGATTTATAGGCTATAGTCCACCACGCTGGCCCAAAGCGAATATGTTCTCAATAATGTTCTCAAAGGTATGTGAAGTCCGCCAAATCGAATATTGGGCCAGGGTGGTGGGAGCCAGTGACAGATTTTCATGACCAAGTCCCTCCCAATCAAAACTTCGTGAAATGCATTAGGGATTTATATTATGAATATTCGCGACCGTCAGCTGCGACTCCGTGGGTGGGGCGGGCAGTGGCAGCCTCCAACGCATGGAGAAAAAAAAAAGTTTTTTAGTCATTTCCTCCCATTTGAAAATTTGTCAGATTATAGTTTACCTAATATTTTGAAGGAAAAATAAATTCAGCTGACCATAACATGGTGGATTATACTTCAGCTGGTTGCTTGAACATGAAAAAAAAATTATATTTTCAATGATTTCCTCTCAACTAAAAATTTACCTGGTGATCGTTTATATGCTACTATGAATTGTAACATGATATTTTCAATATCAGTTCGTTTAAGATTTTCGTAAAAAACAAATCAATTATTTTATGTATAAAGTGAGACTGCTAACTCCATCTGTGGGACCACGGGGGCGTAAGCTCCTGTCGAGACGTCTGAAGTCTCGTAATCTGCCACAGCGCCGAAAGAGGGCGCTGTTTTAAAAACAAGGTAAGAAACAGATGTCACCAACATAAGTTGACATTGATCTGCAGTTAATCAAGGACAGTTGACAGCCTTCGCTTTGGGAAGAGGTTAGAAGGCATTACGCGAGTTAACATTTAATCAAGTTCGGGAGAACCCATTCGGTGTTCGACCCGAAATTGATTTCTGAGTTTTTCTTTTTCGTTGGTTGACCATCGTGGAGGGCAGACATGCCGCGGAGAGGTTAAGAAAGCATTGAGTTGTACAACATGGCCGGACATACCTTGTTGGAGTGAAAATTTTATTGTAAATGAATAGTGAGTATAAATTTTGGCGTGTTCGTATTTTCTTTTGTGAGTCCGCGATACTAAAGTGCGTTTTCCAATCTTTCCAGCCTAACGTTTGACCTAATTGTGGTGTTTGGGTGGGGAAACGCAGACTGCGAAAATGCAGCGAGCGTGGGATTTCATATTCCGACGCAATTCGTCGGAAATTTAGTGAATGTTTTGTTGGTGATGATGGCGTGATTTCATCTGTGACGTCACACCTTTACATCCGGGCCTATCCTGCGCATCCTCGCTTGTAAGCGGGATTCGGTGGTGCATCATCGACAACGAGGGGCGTGCCGTCCTTTGGAGGACATATTTCGGCCACGTCATGGTCTTCGCGTCGAGTCGACAGCACTCTTACCAGGTGGATTCGTTTCTTTTCTTTCATTTTTGTTTTTCTATGAAAGTATAATTCTAAATAGTAACCTTTTAATTAACTGTGAGTTTTATAAAATAGCATGACACGATTAGTTGTTAACATATGGTGAACACAAAGACATAACCTCCTTGGTAAATGAAATTTTCTTTTTAGTTCAATTAAATCTAATTATTTAGTTTAATGAGTTTAAATCATTGTCTCAACCTGCTTCTCCGTCAACACATTCCTAGTGCGTTGTCCGTTCGGACACACCCCTGAGGTTTCCGCCAGCCGGAGTTAGCCCATGATATGAGTTGACGGGTAGGTATTGGTGGGTCAAATATTAGTCTGTGATATAGTTATTCTAATCTGTGTTTATTTCTAAATTCTAATAACCTAGTGGGTTACCTATGTCTAAATAAACAAAGATAGCTTGTTAGGGAAAGATTTTTATTTTTACATTCCTAGTCACACAGTCACAGAACTTCTGTTAGCTTTCTCACTGGATCCACAACGCACGACCAACTCGGACCATAGTCCGGGTAGGGATTTCCCTCTATAAGTGATCCAGGGGGAAACGCTACAGTGGCGCCCACTCGTGATTGATTTTTTAACTATATACCTAGGCGGGAAAATAATATACCTGTTTATTTTTTTTAATTTGATAGTCACTGATAATACAGTGATGCTCACTCGTGATTGATTTTTTTTAACTATATACCTGTTTATTTTTAATTTTGTATAGCCACTGATAATACAGTGACGCCCTCACATAATTCTTTTTATATCCACTAGTAATACAGTGGTACCGTTATGTGATTTTTTTAAATTTTGTGTGTATATTTGCTTTGTTTGCTTTGCGAATACTAATTTATGGTATATAAAGATTTTTATTGTAAATGAATACCAAATTGTATAATCAAATAAATTTTTTTTATAAAAGTTTGTGGCTGTGTGCTAGGGGATTTTTATATTATGACTTTGTGTATCACCATATTAAATTGTAACCAATATAGGTAAATACCAGTGTTACCATAAATTCAAAATATAATAATATTCTTCCATACTCGTACTTAGAGTGCATTTATTGTTTGTATAATATTATACCAGACTTTGTCTTAGCTAAAATTTATTTAGTAATTTAGCATATTCAATTAATTTAAGTTATATTAACTTAATTAATTTATTATTTGTTTGTAATTGTGTACACCATCCGTTACAAAAATGGAAAAGTCTAGGATTATACAATTTCACTCGTTAAGGAAGAACGAATTAATTTATGAAGTTTCCATTCGTTCGGGAACTCCAGCTAACACTGTAGATGACCTTAGACGACAAATGCGTAAACTCATGATTGAATGTCCATCTGAGGCCATTGTGGAGACAGACCTTAGCGCTGATTCTGAATTGACCATTATAATTGAAAAGTGTCAAGAATTACTTAATTTATTTGGGAAATGGGAGAAGATGAAAGAGAAGGTTTCTTTTGCTAGAGCTCAAGCCCTAGCTTACCACCTGTTTCATAGACTAAATAGGATATCGGACAACGAACCTGAAAAGGTCCTCTCAAGGACAGCCGACTTAAAACGTAAGCTTGAGAAAATGATTGCGACACACATTGAAACCTCTACCACTGTCGTTCCAGGAACTTCTGCACCCACTCATGAGTCGTCAACGGTCGAGTGTTCCAGTGAAAAGAACATTGCAAAATGGAACATTAAATTCACGGGAACCACAGATCCTCGGTCGTTCCTAGAAAGACTGGAAGAGTTGCAGAGTTGCTATGGGGTGTCAGAGGAGAAGTTGTTCAAGTCTGCCGCTCAGCTGTTCAGTGAGCAAGCGCTTCTCTGGTACAGAGGGATCAAGAATCAGGTGAGTACATGGTCTGAACTTAAGAACCTGGTACTGGAGGAATTTGACCCAGTAGACTACGATTATAGGCTACTGGGTGAAATTAGAGCCAGAACACAGGGGGTGGATGAGCCTATCCACATTTATTTCTCTGTCATGGCCTGTCTATTTGGCAGGTTAAGGACAGAATTGTCGGAGGCTGCGAAACTGGAGATTCTTTTACATAACATTCGCCCAACCTTTTCTCAACAATTAGCGCTGGTTCCCATTGAATCGGTCTGTCGGTTGAAGGAATGTTGTAGAAAAATTGAAGCGGCTAGCCACCGAGCAACTCATTTCTCGGAGCCTGGCAAGTCGACAAATGTTATTACCCCGGAATTTGCATACAAACCCAAGAGCAAACCCGTAGCTTTCGTTGATAGTAGGGGCATTAATAAGCAGGAATCAAAATTTCATCAAAATACGGTTCCTGACAAGCGACCTTTCATCAAGACCGGTTCGTCAAGTAATAAATATGGTAGTGGTGCTAACCCACAGCAACCAGGTCCGTCAGGCAGCTGCTGTCATTGCAAACCTAGCAATGCACAGAAACAGCCCACGAAAAAGAAAGTGTACTGCTTTACTTGTAAAACTCCCGGTTTTACAAAGTTGACATGCCCGAATTGCAAAAATAATAAATCAAATTCAAAAAACTAGTTAGCTCGAACTGTAGTAATGTTAATAATAATATTTCAAAATTTAATACTTTCGGCTCTTTAGCTACAGTTCGATTTTGCCCTCAAAAAGATGATATTCGGCCTTATTTGAAATTTAATATTGCAAACTTGGAAGTCTATGGTTTACTTGACTCGGGAGCTTGTATGTCAATTTTAGGCAACAATGCCCATGAACATTTTATACACTTGGGGTATACATTCAATTCGTTCCTTGATAATACTTGCACAGTGGCAAATGGCGTTAAATTACCATCTCTAGGTCATATGTATTTACCCATAACCTTCAATAAAATTACCTGTGCCATTAAATTTTATGTAGTTCCTGCCATAGTTTCGGATATTATCCTAGGATGCGATTTCTGGAAGGCGTTTGGAGTAGCCCCAGAAATTTTTGATAACATAGATTATAGATGTTCTCCTGCAAGTTTTTGTGACGCCTTAACTACAAAGAATGTCCACGCAATCCAGCCATTCGACAATCTGTCCTCTGAACAACGAGAAGTAGCCAGAGCCATCATAGAGAAATATAATGACATTTCCTTCGAAAACAAAGGGTTAGGTAGAACCTCGTTGGTAGAGCATGTGATCGACACTGGGGATGCTGCACCGATTAGGGTGAAACAATATCCTTTGTCACCGGACAAAAAGCCGAGTTAGACAAGATGTTGGCCCTGGATGTTGTCACTACTAGCGAGAGTCCGTGGAACAATCCAGCGATTCTTGTTAAAAAATCAAATGGCGACTGGAGGTTTTGTTTGGACTGTAGAAAGCTAAACGCTGTTACAAAAGGGGACTCTTATGCAATTCCTTATATTCCACAGATCTTAGATAGTTTGAAGGAAGCTAAGTTCTTATCAACTATAGACTTGTCATCCTCATTCTGGCAGATTCCTCTGTCGGAAAGTTCACAGGAGAAGACTAGCTTCACGGTACCAGGTCGTGGTTTATATCAGTTTAAGGTGATGGCTTTTGGTTTATGTAATGCACCGGCTCGTCAACAACGACTCATGGATATGTTGATAAATCAGAATTTTTGTAGCGACATTGAAAATGGATTTGTGTTCTGTTACATTGACGACATAGTCATCTGTTCCTCTGATTTTTCAACCCATTTATTACTACTGAATCGAGTACTGGATAAATTAAAATCAGCTAATCTTACTGTCTCTTTTGATAAGTGTAAATTTTTTAGAGATTCTATCAAGTACCTCGGTTATATTGTTGATGAGTATGGTTTACGTACGGACCCTGATAAGATATCAGCGATACTAAATTTTCCTACTCCGACCACAGCTCATGAAGTCAAGGTTTTCCTAGGAACCTGTTCGTGGTACAGACGTTTCATTCGAAATTTCTCAACGATTGCAGCCCCGTTGAACAAGCTGACCAGCAAAGGCAAAAATGCACCAAAGTTCCAGTGGGACGACGCAGCTGAGGAAGCATTCACGGTGCTGAAGAACGCGCTCGTATCAGCGCCTGTACTCGCAGTTCCAGATTTTGATAAACCTTTCATCGTCCATTGCGATGCTTCATCATATGGTTTAGGAGGTATGTTGTCGCAAGTCGTTGACGGGGTTGAACATCCGATCGCGTACGTTAGCCGATCCTTAAATAAAAGCGAGAGGAATTATAGCGCTACTGAGAGAGAGGCATTAGCAGTAATCTTCTCAGTAGAGAAATTTCAGGCATACCTAGGTTCTCAAAAATTCAAAATCGTTACTGACCATTCGTCACTGAAGTGGTTTCTAAATTTGGAGAACCCTTCGGGTAGACTAGCTAGGTGGGGTTGCCGATTGTCTCAGTTCAACTTCGAAATCGAACATCGGAAGGGCACGGACAATGTAGTTCCAGATGCCTTGTCTCGGTTGATGAAAGTAGAGGCGATCCAATCAAGTCCATCAGCGTCTACATCCCGTACGAATGATGAATGGTATGACAGATTATATAATGGTTGCAGATCTTATCCTACTAATTTTCCAAATTTTATGATTAAAGATAACACTCTCTTCCGATTTAGTAAAAGTAAATATAATCTCACCAGCGAGTTTGATTGGAAAGAGGTTATACCTAGGGACAAGAGATCTGAAATCATTCGTGAAAATCACTGTGAAGCGACTGCAGGACACCTCGGTATTTTTAAAACACACAGACGTTTATGTCTGAGATATTATTGGCCAGGTATGCATAAGGATGTGTTAAAATTTGTGAATGCTTGTGAGGTATGCAAGGCGTACAAACACTCGACTCAAGCAACACCAGGATTGATGGGTAAACCGAAGGTTTGTTGTCGACCGTTTCAGGTAGTGTCAGTGGATTTGGTTGGTCCGCTGCCACGATCCAGATCTGGCTACACTTTCCTTCTGGTTGTTACGTGTTGTTTCTCAAAATACACCCTTCTTTTCCCTTTGCGTCGTGCAACATCAGCTCAGGTAGTTAAACACTTGGAGAATGGTCTCATATTAGTTCAGGGGGTGCCAGAGAGGGTTATCCTCGATAACTCCTCGATACTAACTAGTTCAGAGTTCAAAAAGGCCCTCCAGAAATACAATGTGCCACGATTGGACTATACTCCAAAGTATACACCACAGGTAAACCTAGTAGAACGTTACAACAAAACTGTTATGACCGCGGTCGCGTCTTACGTTGAAGACAACCACCGCAGTTGGGATGAGAACCTCAGTAAGATTCAGTTTGCAATAAATAGTGCGGTGAACGAATCCACTGGATTCTCTCCATTTTTCTTGGTTCATGCCCGCGAACCAGTAGTAAATGGTAACTTCTACATGGATACAAACAATGAGTATACAGTAGGTATGCCACGAGAGGAGTATGCAGGGAACTTTGGTTGTTTGCAAGAGATTTTTGACAAAGTGCGCGAAAAGCTACTCCAAGCACACGCTAAAAACGCCAAGCATTACAATCTTAGGCGTAGAAATGCAAAATTCTCGGTTGGAGATTGGGTATGGAGGTCTTCCTACACTCAAAGTGACGCCAGTAAATTTAAAATGGCAAAGCTCGCTCCAAAATACGAGAAATGTAGGGTAACCAAAGTACTATCCCCACTTGTGTACGAGTTAGAGAGGATGGATGGTACGAAGATTGGTTCCTGGCACATTAAAGACCTAAAGGCTTAGATTGTTACTCAGTTCAAATCCAGTTCCGAATCAGTGTCTGAATACGATACAGTATTCACACACAGATGTGTTAGGGTGTGGTACACTTAAATTGTAAGTTACTACCTAGGTATAAGCGTGAAGTATGAAAGTTGTATGTGAGAGATGTAGGTACGTTGATGGAATTGTGGAATCACATGTGAGCTGAGACAATCGCGTTACCTTTTTTCAACCATAGCACTTATATTTGGGTGCACATTTATTGTGAAAGGCGAATTGGATTCGCATTTTCTTCGCTGTGCTACGCACAGAGACTTCTTTATGCGAAGTTTAGTTTCGCATTGTATCTTGCTGCGCTTTGCGCAGAGACAACTATCGCAGTGTTCATTTAGCTCTTTGGATGCTAGGAACTAGTTCCATGACACTTTGGATAGACGGTTATTGTTAACCAAATACTTTGAGAAGCTTTTGCTCTCTATTTTATAACAGTTAAACTGTTGTATATTGTATATTGAGACAAGTTCTCTTTCATTTCACAGCAAGGCTGTTGATATAAAAATAGGATTTAGCTGCAAGAGTCGTAGGCATTGATTCATTGACAAGTGCTAGTTCATTTCAGGTAGTGACGCCGAGACATCAAGCAACTTTAAATCATTCAAACAATGAATGGTGTCATTGTAAATATGTTTATTTTTGTGTTTTGTATATAGGACAAAGGTTAGGTATATCATGAAATTCACTTCCATAGGTTAAGTCAGTTAGGCTAAGTTGTAACTTATTTAAATCTTTGTTTGTTTAGGGATAAGTATATGTTTGTCGAGTATAATGGTAGAATTTTTTTTTTGTTACAAATAGTTTCTTGGTTTTTTTGTCTTTTGGGTGCAGAACGCTGAGGGCAGCGAACGGTTCCCCTTCGTCGAACCTTCTTCCGGGAGGAGAGGTATTGTAACATGATATTTTCAATATCAGTTCGTTTAAGATTTTCGTAAAAAACAAATCAATTATTTTATGTATAAAGTGAGACTGCTAACTCCATCTGTGGGACCACGGGGGCGTAAGCTCCTGTCGAGACGTCTGAAGTCTCGTAATCTGCCACAGCGCCGAAAGAGGGCGCTGTTTTAAAAACAAGGTAAGAAACAGATGTCACCAACATAAGTTGACATTGATCTGCAGTTAATCAAGGACAGTTGACAGCCTTCGCTTTGGGAAGAGGTTAGAAGGCATTACGCGAGTTAACATTTAATCAAGTTCGGGAGAACCCATTCGGTGTTCGACCCGAAATTGATTTCAGAGTTTTTCTTTTTCGTTGGTTGACCATCGTGGAGGGCAGACATGCCGCGGAGAGGTTAAGAAAGCATTGAGTTGTACAACATGGCCGGACATACCTTGTTGGAGTGAAAATTTTATTGTAAATGAATAGTGAGTATAAATTTTGGCGTGTTCGTATTTTCTTTTGTGAGTCCGCGATACTAAAGTGCGTTTTCCAATCTTTCCAGCCTAACGTTTGACCTAATTGTGGTGTTTGGGTGGGGAAACGCAGACTGCGAAAATGCAGCGAGCGTGGGATTTCATATTCCGACGCAATTCGTCGGAAATTTAGTGAATGTTTTGTTGGTGATGATGGCGTGATTTCATCTGTGACGTCACACCTTTACATCCGGGCCTATCCTGCGCATCCTCGCTTGTAAGCGGGATTCGGTGGTGCATCATCGACAACGAGGGGCGTGCCGTCCTTTGGAGGACATATTTCGGCCACGTCATGGTCTTCGCGTCGAGTCGACAGCACTCTTACCAGGTGGATTCGTTTCTTTTCTTTCATTTTTGTTTTTCTATGAAAGTATAATTCTAAATAGTAACCTTTTAATTAACTATGAGTTTTATAAAATAGCATGACACGATTAGTTGTTAACATATGGTGAACACAAAGACATAACCTCCTTGGTAAATGAAATTTTCTTTTTAGTTCAATTAAATCTAATTATTTAGTTTAATGAGTTTAAATCATTGTCTCAACCTGCTTCTCCGTCAACACATTCCTAGTGCGTTGTCCGTTCGGACACACCCCTGAGGTTTCCGCCAGCCGGAGTTAGCCCATGATATGAGTTGACGGGTAGGTATTGGTGGGTCAAATATTAGTCTGTGATATAGTTATTCTAATCTGTGTTTATTTCTAAATTCTAATAACCTAGTGGGTTACCTATGTCTAAATAAACAAAGATAGCTTGTTAGGGAAAGATTTTTATTTTCACATTCCTAGTCACACAGTCACAGAACTTCTGTTAGCTTTCTCACTGGATCCACAACGCACGACCAACTCGGACCATAGTCCGGGTAGGGATTTCCCTCTATAAGTGATCCAGGGGGAAACGCTACAGAATGAAAATAAATTTCAGCTTGCTGTATCGCGGTGGAAAGTTTGTCAGCTGGTACCTTAAAAGGTGTGACGTAGCAGCATCTATCACCTACTGAATCTTATCAGCTGACGACTTTTCCCTTGAATTACAGCTAGCTGATTTTTTTCATTATTTACTAATGCATGTTAACAATCCTCTTATAAATTTCAATCCTCTTATAAATTTTCATCCAGGAGAAAATCACTTTTCTTAAGTTATTCTCTTTCTTTTTAAAGACTGAGGCTATACATAAGCCCTTTCTATATTGCAGCTAGATTGTGGATTAAAATTACCTTCTCCAGATTAGCATAGCATCTGGAGAAGGTAATTTTAGCAGAGCATAGAATGCTAAAGGTCACTTGGAGGGGGTAAGTTTTACCCATGATTACGTACAAAGGCTTTATTATAAGGTACTTTATTGTGTATAGTGCACATGCAGATTTTTGGTAGAAATAAATTGGTTGTCTGTAAACTCGGTTTACGGACGGTAGTTTTCCGTGATAACGTCTTATAGAAACACTAGCTGATGCCCACGACTTTGTCCGCGTGGATTTAGTTTTTAAAGTCCCTCGGGAACTCCTTGATTTTCCGGGATAAAAAGTAGCCTAGATGTTGACCCGAGTAATAAGCTACCACGGTATAAAATTTTGTAGAAATCTGTGCGGTAGTTTTTAGATGAAAGAAGGACAAACAAACAGACAAACAGACAAAAATTAAATAAAAATCTGTTTTGGGCTCAGTATCGATAGTAAAGCATCCCCCAGTTAAAATTTTCAAAATATATTAAATGTACAGAAATCTTCCAGTTACAGTTTTATTATATGTATAGATTGATGAAAATGTATAAGAGGATTGTTAACATGCTTTAGTAAATAATGAAGAAAATCAGCTAGCTGTAAGTCAAGGGAAAAGTCGTCAGCTGATAAGATTCAGTAGGTGATAGATGCTGCTGCGTTACACCTTTCAAGGCACCAGCTGACAAACTTTCCACTGCGATACAGCAAGCTCAAATTAATTTTTATTCATAGTAGCATATAAACGATCACCAGGTAAATTTTTAGTTGAGAGGAAATCATTGAATATATAATTTTTTTTTCATGTTCAAGCAGCCAGCTGACGTTTAATCCACCATGTTATGGTCAGCTGACTTTATTTTTCCTTCAAAATATTAGGTAAACTATAATCTGACAAATTTTCAAATGGGAGGAAATGACTAAAAAACTTTTTTTTTCCTCCATGCTTATGTATAACCTCAATCTGTAAAAAGAAAGAGAATAACTTAAGAAAAGTGATTTCCTCCTGGATGAAAATTTATAAGAGGATTTTTAACATGCATTAGTAAATAATGAAAAAAATCAGCTAGCTGTAACTCAAGGGAAAAGTCGTCAGCTGATAAGATTCAGTAGGTGATAGATGCTGCTACGTCACACCTTTCAAGGTACCAGTTGACAAACTTTCCACCGCGATACAGCAAGCTGAAATTATTTTTCATTCATAGTAGCATATAAACGATCACCAGGTAAATTTTTAGTTGAGAGGAAATCATTGAAAATATAATATTTTTTTTCATGTTCAAGCAGCCAGCTGAAGTATAATCCACCATGTTATGGTCAGCTGAATTTATTTTTCCTTCAAAATATTAGGTAAACTATAATCTGACAAATTTTCAAATGGGAGGAAATGACTAAAAAACTTTTTTTTTTCTCCATGCGTAGGAGGCCCCCACTGCCCGCCCCACCCACGGAGTCGCAGCTGACGGTCGCGAATATTCATAATATAAATCCCTAATGCGTTTTACGAAGTTTCGCTCGAGAGGAAATAATTGACCGAATTTGTACCTGGCTCCCGGTCCATACGGTCAATAACCTTTTTCTGACAGGAGACCTGTGCTCGTTAGTGACTAGTGAGCCGTTGATAGGTTACTTATGATTATATTATGTTAATGATAATAATGGATACAAAAATAGGTAGCCTATGTGACTCTCCATGTTCTAAAAAAAAACTGTAAATTATTTTGATAGAAGCGTTTTTGGATCTCTATCCAACTACATTAAAATCATCCTAATAGTTCATTAAATTCAAATTTTAAAAATACGTGTGGCACTCGGGGACTGCCGCGGTAAAACTATTGCAAAGCATTTTCTAGTCGCACGCACACAAACACCGTGCCCAAGTCTGCCGAACTGAAACGACGGTGTTAGGTTTATTTTCGTTACGGAATTTCTTGATTCGGTCGCCGCGCTCAAAGCCCGCGATAAAAGCTATGTAATAGCTTAGAAACTAAAGCCATGCAAAATATATCGATCCATTATTATCTCCTGCCTACCTAGCTGTTCTCCGCCTTAACTGAGAATAGCCTAGCCTTCAGCCTTGGCTGAATATCGGGCAGGAGGAAAATAATAAGAAAAAGTGTAAGTGAATTTTTTTTAAAGAAATTCTCGTATATGGATTTTGTAAATGCTTAAAGGATCCTAAAACCCGCACACTACACCTTAATTTGGCGTTCAACTTCTTTTTGTATTTCTTAAGTACTGGTAGACCCTTGTTACCTGCCTCGTTATAGCGATGGAGCACTCTAACAGACCTTTTAGAGGTCCATGCGGGCCTGGTACCACCGTGAATAATTTAGTACTAGAACTTCACGTACATTTATGGGTAGGACGTTGAGGTTAGCGCCATAATTAAGTTTCAGTGTTTCCCTTGCACAGTTTAACTTAATTATTGTCCTTTAGAAATAGATATCCTATTAATACACCTAATGTCTACCTATTATAAATGCGAAAGTTTGTGAGGATGGATGGATGTTTGTTACTTGTTCACGCCACAACGAATGAACCGATTTGGCTCAAATTTGGAATGAAGATAGCTCCTTAAAGCTAGAGCTAAAACCCAAAAGAAAATTAAAGAGTTCCCGCGGGAATTCAAAACCTTAATCCATGTGAACGGAGTCGCGGGCATCAATTAAATAAGCTTAAAGCCTTTATATCTTACCATCTTTGTTTTAAACGCCTCAATAGCTCAATAGGTCGGGGAAATGCGGACCTATTGTTTTTTTTATTCGATGACAAGATAGTCCTTGGCTGCGATCTCACCTGATAGTAAGTGACGATGCAGTCTAAGATGGTAGCGGACTAACTTGGAAGGGGTATGGCAGTGAAAATTCAACCCATACGCCTAATCGGTTTCTACACGCCATCGTGCCGGAACGCTTAATCGCTTGGCGGCACTGCCACTGCGCCAGGGAGGTCGTCAAAACCTATTGTCGTACCCACTCCTAACACAAGATTTCAGCTTATTTGGAGGGGAGAGGAATAGGAATTATTCTTTAAAAAACCATTTGTATTTCATAGACAGGTAGACACTTAATAACATGTATAATCGCTATTTTAGATTATTTGAGTAAGTTTGGATATTGTAATCCTTATGAATTGTGTATGAAACAGTGTGTTTCTTTCTTGGTTTGTTGGTTTGTCTTTCAATCACGCAGCAATACAGTAAGTATATAATTGGTAGGGGTTATTACAAAAATAAAATATGCAAAACATAAAGTTACCTACAATAAAATATTAAAAAAAGCAGTCTCAAACTTTCAAGCTCTGTCAGTTTCAATGACCTTGAAATGAATTTAATCACATAGACGAAGACTGTTTATAGTGTAGTGGTTTCTATATTACAAGTTTATCATCTAGAATTGTGGTAACGCCTACTTAAATAATAGATTTTAATTAAAGTTGGCTCCGAGACATACCTAATCGCAAACTAAGGGCCTCCTAAGAAAGCTCAAACTGCTGGTGGAGTGTAGAAGATAATATAGCGTACAGCGGGAAGTGCTTGTATAGATATAATATCAATATTATGACGTACCCGTTCGTTTCAAGTTGGCCGCTACCTCGCGTCGCACTTCCCCGCACTGCACCTCAAGTCAGACCCTAGTACAGATAGCAACGGCCAACGTACCGTTGCCGCACGCGATTGTCAGTACTACTGATATAAATGGTTCGTTGGTCAGTACCGTTCTTTTTACAAGCTTTTATTTAGCTTGACCAGTTTATTTATTTATTTGTTTGTTTGGGTCAAATCTTGCAAGATGAATTAGACCCACTTCCCGGTTCCTGATCGAGCTGTTTTGCATGTATGTGTAAATCGGATGACAATGCAATATTATTGTGACACGGAGCTGATTTGATGATGGAGACGGAAGATGGCTATCGGAACTCTGTAATAAAACGACGTAGCCCCATCGATTTTGGGCTCGTTTGATTCGTCATAACAAGTACTCAGATCCTAGATGATATCCAGAATCTAATGATGTAGCTACTAAAAGCTTGCATTTAAAAATAAAATAAAAACAAAATTTTTAATTTACACTAGTTCAAACTTTTGTTCATATAATTATAACGCATAGAAAGACAGTAGCCGCGCGCGGAGTGTAACACTTTCATGGAGGCCTTCGAAGGCTCTTTACGCCTATCGGCACGCACGTGTGGGCGAGCGAAAATAAACCCTTTCATGGTAGCCTTTAAAGACTAGTTTCGCATACCGGCACGCACACTTATAGCACACGAGTAACCGAACAGAGAGGAAGCTTCCTAACAAGGGCGAAGAAGTATACCTATTCTGCTAGGGTTGTCACCTGATGCATGTCAACAATTTAAGAAAAATATAATTTAAAATTAAAGTTTGTATAATTATGTATAATTTCAGTTAAATCCTGAACTTGAACAACAAATACTTAAATTAACAAAAATATAAAGAAACGATTTTTTTAATGAACATCAGTATTTTTGCCATAACTTCACAATTAATGTTAATAGATGGCATCGTCATTTCCTATCGACTATTATTATTATTACAAGCTTTTATTTAACTTGCAATGTATGTATGTATGTATGTATGTATACATGGGTATATGTATTAAACGTACATACATACATGTAAACATACATGTATCAAATCTTACAAGATGAGATAGAACCACTTTTCCGGTTGAGCTGAAATTTTGCGTGTATGTGTAAATCGGATGATCCTGCAATATTATTGGGATATGGAGCTGTTCTGATGATTGAGCTGGAAGATGGCTATAGGAACTCTATAAACAACTCGCTAACCTCATCAAATTTGGGCTCGTTTGATTCGTCTTGACAAGTACTCTGGCCTGAAATGACCTTCAGGGTCTGATAATGAAGCTGGAAGGTGGTTTTGGCAACTTTAGTAATAAAACTTTATGTACTTTAGTAATATAACTTTATTAATAACAAGTTTGGGCTCGTTTGATTAATCTTGAAAAGTACTCTGGTCCTAGATGATATCCAGGTTCTGACGATTGAGCCTTAAGGTGGCTATAGGAACTCAGTAATTAAACGACGTAACCTCATCGAGTTAGGGCTCGTTTGATTCGTCTTGACAAATTCTTTGGTCCTAAATGATGGTCCATGGGTAATGTAGCCAGTTACGAAAAGCTTGTCTTGTAAAAATATTTTTTTTAATTTACACTAGTTTTGTATGACAAGTATTAATAATTATGTTATTCAATTATCAAATATCAATAAAACTATTAATAACTTCACGTCGTTATTTTTGCAAAAGTTTATTCGTTACAATTTATAAATAATTGAGTTTGTGTCGATAGATGACGCTGTGCACAGATAATTAAATTTGAATTGGCGGGTCCTTTGTTAATGTTCCCAAAAATTATAAGTATGGGTCAATTTTGGTCGTCATGTATCGATATAATATGATAAAATATCAATATTAATACAGTAACGCATACTGCACATGTGAGAAAACGGAGTTTGGATTATTATAAAAAAATCTATATTCATTATTAATTACATTTTACTCATTCAATAAAAAACAATGTTTTTGCTTTACATAGGTAACAGTTAATAACTAACAATATACTAATCCTGACGATAACATACTTAAAATAATATATAAAATATATCGCAACTACTGTAACAATTTTAATTAAGAAACTGAAACGTGTACATGAAAGGAAATTATTACTATATTTCTTATCTTGTGTGCAAGAGTTTGGCATTTTTACACTATTACATACATATACATAAATAAATCTAAACTCACAACAAACAAACACTCACTCTTCGTCTATTTATTTCCACTAAACGCACGACCGTCAGCCCTTACGTCCTGACCCTGACTTACCCTGAGCGGCGCGCCGCGGCGTGTCGGTGAATGTGTCGGTGAGAGCTCACGCACACAGCGTTGCGCTATGTATGGGTGAGCCCGCCGCGAGCCGTTTGTATGTAGCTTCCGCTCTGTTACTTTAATATACCTACTCTGTGCTTATAGTGTACGTGTCGGCGAGCGTAAATAAAGGACGCCTCTTAGCACACATAGTTCGAAAAATGGTTACACTTTAAGCTTTTGTTATTGTTAGGTACGTTATTTTTTGTTAAGATTTAATTAGTTATTTATTGTTGTTTGGTTAGAAGGCTTTTTCCCATTGAGATTTTCTATTGTTATGAGATTTTAATAATTTTTCGTGTATTCTTGTAATTCTGAGCTCTTATAAATACCGCGTGAACTTTGTTTTTCTGGAATAAAAAGTAGCCTGTGTGGCTCTCCATCCTAATATATCCATGCCAAAAACCACATCGATCGATTTAGTGATGCTAATAGATCAACTACTAGCTGATGCCCGCGACTACGTCCGCGTGGATTTAGTTTTTAAAACCCCCCGGGAACTCTTTGATTTTCCGGGATAAAAAGTAGCGTATGTCACTCTCCAGGTCCTCAAGTATACTCATGCAAAAAATCAGGCCGATCCGTAGCTTTGTTGCGGTGTGATTGAAGGACGAACCAACAAACCAACAAACACACTTTGCCATTTATAATATTAGTATGATTTAATAATATATTCGAAGAGTATATATATGTCATCATCATCATCATCAGCAACCCATCAACGGTTCACTACTGAGCGCAGGTCTCCTCTCAGAGAAGGGTTATAGGCTATAGTCCACCACGCTGGCCCAATGCAAATTGGCAGACTTCACACGTATTTGAGAACACTATGAAGAACACTCAGGCGTGCAGGTTTCCTCACGAAGTTTTCCTTAACCGTTGAAGCTTGTGATATTTAATTTCTCAAACGCTCTTAACCCAGAAAAACCAGAGGTGCGTGCCCGGGATCGAATCGGCGACCCCCCTAATAGGAGACAGGCGACTGCAGTACTAACCACTGGGCTATCACTGCTACTATTCTATTCAGTGTATATGTAAAAACGTATAAACCTTCAAGGGCAGAATACCGTGACGCCATAAATTAAGTGCCGACCTCGCAGCCCTAACTTGAAACTCATAAAGGGCGCCCGCTCGTGCGTTAAAGATCCCCTCATCCTGATTTATCGTGACCCCCCGACCCCCCGTCATTCCCCCGTCCCCTTAAATAAACGATGCATATGTCAGTGGACGAGATCAAATGAGGAGATCCGTAGGAGAAAGTTACCGTCATAACTCAGAGAGTCACGAAGCTGAAGTGGAAATGGGCGGGACACATAGTTCGAAGAGCTGATGCTCGTTGGGGTCTCAAGGTGCTGGAGTAGCGAGACGAGAAGTTCAGTGTTGACAGACCCTCTACTAGGAGGATCGGTGATATCAGACGGGTCGCAGGAAGCCGCTGAATACATGTGGCGCAAATCCGAGGCCTGTGGATGTTCGTGCAAGAGACCGCTAGATAGCGCCTCAATGCGACTCGTTTGATGTCGTCGGTCCACCTAGTGGGGGGTCCGCCAATACTGCGCTTCTAGGTGCGGGGTCGCCACTCCAGCACCTTGGGACCCCAAATGACCATCAGTTCTTCGAACTATGTGCCCGCCATTTCCACTACAGATTATGATAGTAAATTAATAAAAATATTATTTATCATTAACATCATCATCATCATTAGCAACCCATCAAGGCCTCACTACCGAGCGCAGGTCTCCTCTCAGATAAGGGTTACAGGTTATATTCCACCACGCTGGCCCAATGCAAATTGGCGGACTTCACACACCTTCGAGAACATTATAGAGAACTCTCAGATGTGCAGGTTTCCTCACGATGTTTTCCTTCACCGTTGAAGCAAGTGATATTTAATTGCTTAAACGCACATGACTCCGAAAAGTCAGAGGTACGTACCCGGGATCGAAACTGCGACCCCCCGAATAGGAGACCACAGTCCTAACCACTAGGCTATCACTGCTTCACTGCTTCTGCTGCTAAAAAAATTACAAATGTCAGCGGTTAATATTCGCAAAGAAAATATTCATACGTCAATGAAAATGTCGACTAAATTATTAAGGGCAAAGGGAGGTAAACCTTTTGAGGTGTACATCGAAGGCGAGCCTTTTGTGTTATACAGCGGCTAGAAAAAAGGTCGGCAGTACACGCTTGACCCGGTTGTAGCGCTTCGTTACACCCTGTACCACAGATTAGCTGGAATAGAATAGAATAGAATAGTTTTTGGATAGAAGTTCCATACCGGACGACACGGATTTGGTCACGTCTAGGCGATAACAAGTGTAAGAATTTTTCCGACACGACCTTTGTGTGTTGCCTTCGTATATTACACACGTTCCGTCATAGCTTTGGCGGCGTAGCGGCTAAACGAAGGAGTGAAACTATCGGCTCAGGGGTTCGAATCCTGACTTCAGATTATTTTTTTGATTATTATTATTAATTTATTATTAAAAGAAACTTCGTTCCAATTGAGTATTCCACGACACTCACGCATTTTTTTTTAATAAAATAAACTTTTGAAAGGTGCTTTCGTATCGTCAAGTGAATCTAATACTGGTTCAGGATTCTGTTCCAACCGATAAGAACCAGCAAGAAACTCGGCGGTTGAGTTGAACAAGCTGACGCCCGCGACTTCGTCCGCGTGGATTTAGTTTTTAAAAATTCTGTGGGGATTCTTTGATTTTCCGGGATAAAAAGTATCCTTATAGTGGTATAATATGTCACTGTCCAGAAGTGCGAATGTCTAAAGTTATTCCATTGATCCAAATCGTATTCGATGACATTAGCGTCAAAGTCAAATAAACCATAACAGCATTCTGCATTAGAGCTCAATTTCGTATATGCATTCTTAAATACGTCAAGGTATGTAACAATGTTAAAATCAGTTGTATTGAATTTGTGACTTTAAATCAATACAATCAAGGATTATTTTACTTTGACGCTAATGTCATCGAATAGGAATACGATCAATGGAATAACTTTTAGACAATTTAATTCCAGGTCCTCAATTACACCCATTCAAAAATTCTCATCGATCCGTATCCTTGTTGCGTCGTGATTGAAGGGCAAACCAACAAACAAAATATCATCGTCAACAAAAAATAGCTATTTATGCAACTGCATCGTAATGAGGGTCATTTTAATTCGAGTGCTGTTTTTTGATACGAGGCTTGCCGAGTATCAAAATAGGATAGTACGAGAATTAAAATAACTAATTACGTTCAGTTGCATACAAGATTTTATCTACGACAAGGAAGTAAAATCATTAACAAAATACGCCGTAGGCTCAATAAAGTAACAAAAAGTAACTCCGTAAGCCGCCACCAGCCGCCTGTGGCGCCTCTGTCAACAAAAAGTAACTCCGTAAGCCGCCACCAGCCGCCTGCGGCGCCTCTGTTATATGAACGGTACAAAAGTGCAAGAACTCAGAGCCTTAGCTTTAGGTATCCTATTTTAAGAAGATAACCATTTCGATTCAGCTCCCATACAACGAGCTGCATCGAAATGAGAAGCAAAACCGAAAGAGGGTTCATTTCGATTCAGCTGTCAAACTCGAAATTGGAACTTTTCGATGCTGGAGTAGATAAACATACTTTCGCATTGGGATTAGCTTATATTAAAGAGGCAGGCTATTTCGAAATCACAGACAAACATTTAAATATTTATGTTATAATATACGAGTATATTATATTGTCTAGATGTAGATTCTGTAATCACAGCTTATAATATGTAATACCTACCTGATTGGAAGGGACACTTGCATATGGCGAAGTAATTTCCTATGGGAGGCAAAATAAAATAGCTAATATTGGTAGAACCCACTGGAGAGAGATGGTGTCATAATTACTAGAGCGGCACCTCAGTTGACAGCGCCACCACCTAATCTGTTCAGGTGGACAAAATTGGAACTAAAATATTAATTAAAGAGATAATTTATCCCCGACAAAAAAGAGGGGTGTTATAAGTTTGACTTGTGATTATGTGTGTCTGTGTATGAGGGTATCTGTGTGACTGTCTGTCCCTCGTAGCTCCCTAATGAATGGACCGAGCTATGAAATGGTCATTCCGCTCAATTCCGCTGTCAAATTGTTCAAGGTTTTTGCGGTTGTCAGTTATTTCCAGTGTTAGTTCCGTACATTAGGAAAGCGCAGTTAAGTTGGTGGATCTATACTATTTTACTAATTAGTGAATGAGTGAATGAATGAATGAATGACTTGAATGAATGAATATTTTTATTTGTCTTTGTAACAATACGATTATTATTATTAGCGCATTTTAAATTGTTTTGTACTGATTCAATGTAGGTACTACTTTTCTTTATTATGTTTGTATAACTCAGCACTATTTTTATGTGTACGCCTCCATTGTTTATCTTTATTGCAACCTATAGCTGCACATATAGTATACTGACCTATTGCAACGGTTTCCACAGAACATGGTCTTGCGCCGCTTGCGTCCAATGACTCAGCGACTAGCATGATATCGTGCATCACTCTTGTGGACTCCAAAGGCTACTTTACCATTATATATAATAGATACTTTTTAACCGACTTCAAAAAAGGAGGAGGTTATCAATTCGTCGGAATCTTTTTTATTTATTTTCGTCGATTAGTCCAAGACGCCTGAACCGTTTTGGAAAATTCTTTTTTGTTTCAAAGGGTATACTTTCCAGGTGGTCTCATTTAAAATTTTATCGAAATCGGTAGAGCGGTTTTTAAAATATCAACAATAAATTATATACTTTGTAGTGGCGCGGGTGTTTGAAGTCGGTTACTAAAAAATAAATTTTTCATATTATATTATTATTAATTCTAAGCTTACAGTACCCGGCGATATATATTGCACATCGGCCTTTGGAATAAAATGATATTATATTCTATTCACAGTTCGACTGCATTTTTTTTATATATGTTACGTGATGTGCTCGCCGATTGTGAAGAGATTTCAGTAATTACTACGTGAATTTCTGGCTAGCTTCCCTTGCAATAGAATAGAAATAGCGTTTTATTCCAAAGGCCGATGTGCAATATATATCGCCGGGTACTGTACGTTTTTTTTGTATGAAGTATGCTGTTCCGTTATCCATAACTCGACAGCAACGCCGGATATTATTATAATAATAATAATAAAAAAAAAGTTAAAAGTTTGTAAAAGCTATTTGTCGGGCGCCAATAAGGTCCGAGCATATAACGGCTGGGTCATGCCCGTTCTCATGTACACCTTTGGCGTACTCAGATGGACTCAGACCGAACTAGACGCACTGGATAGAAAAGTCCGCACGACTATGACCCTCTACCGCATGCACCACCCCAAATCGTCTGTTATGAGGTTGTATATACCCCGAAAATGTGGTGGTCGAGGCGTATTAAGCGTCAAGACCATGCATAATCGGGAGATATCCAGCCTCAGAACCTACTTTGAGACGAAGAGTGTGTTCCGTGGCAGTTCGCTCGCGGCCAAGATGCAGAGAGCGGTGTTGCTGGACTCGGCTAGGATAGTCCGTCGGTTTCTCAGCCTGTCGCCCTGACCCCCGGCCGTCTGGTCTCCCCTGCCGGGGCGTAATCCTCCGCCCGCTACAAGTATTTATTTATGTAATCTATATGTAAGTTTATTATATGTATATATTATATTTATGTTTATTATATTTCTACTTTGGCTTAATATATATTTATTTTTTACGCGGGCGTGAGAGTCGAAATATATAGCATAATAATAATAGCCTTTATTAACAATCCTTTAAGTTACATTTCATCTTATTGCTACTTAATACTACATAGAAAATTTCGTTGAAAATGTAAATATTACTTAATTACTAAGGTTAATATTAGACACCGGTTTCTTGATTGTCTTGCTTTCCAGCATAGGCCTCCCCAAGTGTTCTCCACAACGATCTATCCTTAGCTTTTCTCATCCAACACGTTCCCGCTCCCTTTTTTATATCATCTTCCCATCTACAATATTGTCTACCTTTACTTCTCTTTCTATATCTAGGGCACCATTCGGTCACTTCTTTGGCCCATTTTTCTATTTTACTTCTTATTAGATGTCCTGACCATTTCCATTTTAGTTGTTTAATTCGGTATTTTATATCTATGATCTTCGTTTGTTTTCTAATTGTTTTTAACCGAACTTTGTCTTTTAATTTAATGTTGAGTATGCTTCTTTCCATTCTATACGCCGGATATTAGATAATATTAAATGTATTTCGCGTATATGTAAGTGCCCTCCAAATATATTACGCACGGAAATAGACTCTCGAATCTCGATGCGCCGTTCGGTTTCCTCTGCAGAATTTCAATTAGGTTTTCGTACACAGTGGCTTTGATAGAGCGGTGATAGCTTAGTGGTTCGGACTGTGGTCTCCTATTCGTGGGGTCCCAGGTTCGATCCCGGGTACGCACCTCTGACTTTTCGGAGTAAAGTGCGTTTAAGCAATTAAATATCACTTGCTTCAATGGTGAAGGAAAACATCGCGAGGAAACTTGCACACCAGAGAGTTCTTCATAATGTTCTCGAAGGTGTGTGAAGTCCGCCAATTCGCATTGGGCCAGCGTGGTGGACTATGGCCTATAAGTCTTCTCTGAGAGGAGACCTGCACTCAGTGGTGAGACGTTGATGGGTTGCTAATGATGATGACACAGTGGCTTTGATAGAGCGGTGATAGCTTAGTGGTTAGGACTGTGGTCTCGTATTCAGGAGATCGCGGGTTGGATCCCGGGCACGCATCTCTGACTTTTCGGAGCTATGTGCATTAGATGACACATGCTTCAACGGTGAAGGAAAACATCTTGAGGTGACCTGAACGCCTGAGAGATCTCTATGTATGTATAACTAGCTGACCCAGCGAACTTCGTACCGCCAACAAAAATATTTAGGGGTATGAAAAATAGATGTTGGCCGACCTACCCGATGCATATCGGGTAAGTCTGAGAATCGGCCTGAGAATTTTTTGTGCATACACAATATTTCATAAAAATCGGTCCAGCCGTTTCGGAGGAGTTTGGTAACAAACACCGCGACCGACATGAGAATTTTATATATTAGAAGATGTTCTCAAAGATATGGTGTGAAGTCTGTCAATTTGAATTGGTCCAGCAGCGTGGTGTACTATGGTCTTTAGAACTCTTCTCTGAGAGGCGATCTACGCTCTGTAGTGAGACGTTGATGGGTTGCTGATGTTGATTGTTGGTGTTTATTATCAATCTCATACATATTGTAACTCTGCATTTTGAAAAATAGAAACTTTTGTACACCCTTATCTTCCATCGGAACTCCTTGGAAATGTAAATCATTGTTAATCTGTATCAAAAGCCTAGTTTGTTTATTTTATTTTAATCGGTAAATAAAACAAAATATTTTTTAACGTCTTTTATGTTGAAAATAAGTTACATTGTAGTCATAGACTGTCTCAAGTCCATGACAATGTCTCGCCGAGAGGTACTGAGTACTTCTAACTTCTTAATGGGTACATAACTGATACATTGTTAAAGTTTAAATTGACAACACTAGTGTTACGAGTCGACTCAGAGCCGCCAGGGGGTATAATGTGCCTTACGCGTTTCAATATCGAGCCAACTTCGTGCCGAGCTTAACTTTGGGGTTCAAACAGGGTTCAAACTTCGTGAGTGATATGAAAATAATTACCACACCTCTACAATCAATTATTATTGTTATAGTGCTAAGATACACTTAACATACTTTTATGGAGTTTTTTTTAGACTAGACAGAGAGTTTTTTAGACTAGAGTAAAAGGATTTTTTAGAATAGACAAAAAGGGTTTTTAGAATAGACAAAAAGAGTTTTTTAGACCAGGCAAAAGAGTTTTTAGACTAGACAAAAAGAGTTTTTTAGACTAGACAAAAAGAGTTTTTAGACTAAAAGGTTTTTCTTGACTAGAGTAAAAGGGTTTTTCAGAATAGATAAAAAGGGTTTTTAGACTAGCAGAAAGGTTTTTTGAACCAGACAAAAATTGTTTTGTAGACTAGCCAAAAAAGTTTTTTTAGACTAGACAAAATGGGATTTTCTAAGACTACCCAAAAAGCGTTCTTAGAATAGACAACTAAAGCCCTAACAACATATTTCTTTTTTGCTTCTTTAAACTTTGAGACCTAAACATAATTTACTGGCGGTCTATGACCGGTTCTTCGAGTTTTATTTTTATTTTACAGCGTGATAGACTCGCGTTTGACAATAAGCATGCCTGATGGAAAACGATGTCTGTGGTCAGCTGTCAAGCTGTCAAGTCGTGAAATCAGCTGTTCTGTAAATAATTTTAATTTTTATGTTTAATTTTAAATTAATTTTGCCTAAACTAAGTGTAAACAGTTATATTTTGTATCTAAACTTACCTATTAATTGCTGTGTTTCATCACCTGTCGACCATCGAAACATTTATCATAAAACTCATACATTGGAGGCGGTGCCGTGACAACGTGATTCAAAAGTCAACGACTTAAACCGGGGAAGTATTGTTATTTTCTTAATCCATAAGACCTTATCGCAAGTTTACTAGTTATCATAAGTTTTTTATTATATAGGAGCACAGTAAATCTCGAACTAAGTAGTTGGGTACCCATTTGTATCATTACTGAACTGTACTGACATCAGCTGATTACAGTGTAACAAGAACAAGAAATTATTTGCACTAATCCCGTGCCAAAACCTTCATTGGAGTGTAATACAGTGCCTAATTATTCTATTCTGTTCTCTTCTGCAGTGTTTCCACGTTATTTGAGTCTGAACTTCCCTTTTTCTCAAAACACTGCATACTCAAGTCTTTTCTCTTTACATAACTTCTGTTTCTTTTTTACTAACATTTACTTTTTGGTGTTTCAGAGCTGTATTGCACAATGGCATCTACAATGAAAACTAGACGGGCAGCTGCTATGGATGAGCAGCTGAAGCTTAAGAATGCCTTATATGAACTTAAAACTGCGAAAGAACTAAATGAACAATTATTGAAAGAGAGAGAAGACAGTGAAGTTGAGCTCACTGAAATAATTTCTAAGAACAGCCAGTTGAAAGCTGACCTGGCTGTCCTGAGTAGCGCTCACACTGTGGTATTGGAGGAACGTGACCTACTTCAGGAGGCGGTCAACTCATTCAACTCATGCGTACAGACATATGACGATGCTCTCTCTAAAATTTCTAGGTTGGAGGAGGAACTGAGTGGGGCACAAAATAAAATTGATGACATTCAGTCTCAATTACAGAGTTATGAAACTCAAACAACAAATAAATTGTATAATCAATTGCTCACTTCGTCCTCTTCGGTGCCAATTATGACCATTGATCTGACTTGTGACAGTCCCAGTGTTAAGAAACCATTGTCAGGGCAAATTGTAAAGCAATTTAATAGCCATAAAAAAAAATAAAAAATATATTAGAATTAGTAAATTAATTAATAAAACCAAAAAATTAATTAAAAAACAAAAAGCCCAAACAAAAAATGTATCTTTAAGAAAGGAAAGACTTGATTTATTACATAAACTGGATACATATTGCTCTGATTGGGCTGATATTAGAGTAAAATATGAATTGAACATTAAAAGACTAAATGAGGAGATTATAATTTTAAAAGACTCCCTAATGAATGCTACTATGCAATGTGAGCTGTCACAAAAACAGATCGATGACCAGATACTTGCAGCCGATGAGCTGTTAGCCTTAGGCACCTATAATTTGGCTTGTTTTGAGTCACTAACTAGTAAGTGTCAATGCACCCATAAGGTGCCTATGGCTACCAAAGATAGGGACAGTATACTGCTCCCTGACAATTTGGGCACGTGTCCGGAGCAGTGTACTACAAATGCTGCTGAAGTTTCTGCATGCTTGAGCAGGGATCTCTCATCTGGCCCTAGAAAACAAACTATTATTGTTTCAGACAGGTTGGGCAGAGATTTTGGCTCATGCATTAGTAATTACTTGTGATAGACGCCGGTGCTGAATAATAACTCGGAGACTATTTTCAGTTGTTTATTCTTCGACTTTCGCTTACAGAATCCTACCCTCTATGTCGCTACATAGCTTTTATACAAAAAACGAATGTATTACGAATGTGAAACGAAATGTTACGAATGACGTCAGCCATTTTACACCAGTACACTATCTTTGATATTATTTTAACAACAAAAATGTGATGTACCAACTGGATCAATAATTTTAGTAATTTTAACAATTAACTATCTTAATAACTATATTAAATTAAAGTATACATTATATTGTATGGAATAGCATTTGATTGAATGAATGAGTAAGACGTATTAATGCAATGTTATTCATTCAATCAAATGTTTTCTTAATATTAAAATAATCCATGAACTGCTATTTGTCGTAATCATGTCTAATTCATATATATAATTATTCATAATTTCTAACATTCGGCCTTCCTGACATACAAGTTTGCCCTCAAACTTTTAATTATATACTATAATAATTATCAATAATTAATTCACAATATTGTATTACTAAATCTGATTCGCAAATTATATAAACATTATATTATTTACAATTTTATGTGTACTGTATATTGTAAATCATTTTAAACTCAATCTTTGCATTTACTTATTTATTTTCATTTTTCTTTTCAATTTAATGGCTTTAATCATCGATTTTTTTTAACTTAGGCTTTACATTTACACATTTATTTTAATAAATAATATGTAAAACTCACATTTTATTTAAATTTTAACTTAATGCCCGGAATTAGCTTCAGGCAACCTTAACTTAATGCCCGGAATTGGCTTCAGGCAACCTTAACTTAATGCCCGGAATTGGCTTCAGGCGACTTTAACTTAATGCCCGGAATTGGCTTCAGGCGACCTTAACTTAATGCCCGGAATTGGCTTCAGGCAACCTTAACTTAATGCCCGGAATTGGCTTCAGGCGACTTTAACTTAATGCCCGGAATTGGCTTCAGGCTACCTTAACTTAATGCCCGGAATTGGCTTCAGGCAACCTTAACTTAATGCCCGGAATTGGCTTCAGGCAACCTTAACTTAATGCCCGGAATTGGCTTCAGGCAACCTTAACTTAATGCCCGGAATTGGCTTCAGGCGACTTTAACTTAATGCCCGGAATTGGCTTCAGGCTACCTTAACTTAATGCCCGGAATTGGCTTCAGGCGACCTTAACTTAATGCCCGGAATTGGCTTCAGGCGACCTTAACTTAATGCCCGGAATTGGCTTCAGGCGACCTTAACTTAATGCCCGGAATTGGCTTCAGGCGACCTTAACTTAATGCCCGGAATTTGCTTCAGGCGACCTTAACTTAATGCCCGGAATTGGCTTCAGGCGACTTTAACTTAATGCCCGGAATTGGCTTCAGGCGACTTTAACTTAATGCCCGGAATTGGCTTCAGGCGACTTTAACTTACTGCCCGGAATTGGCTTCAGGCGACTTTTTTTTTTTCACAGTGTTATTAATGTTAATATATTTTAACAATTTTATACTTAATATCATTACTGTCTATCATTAGTATCTGATCAACCATTAGTATATACTTTTTATTTTTTTTTATTTTTTTTTATTTGACATACTCTTCATATTTTCATTTCGTAGTATTTTAGTTACTTTATAAGGTCTTAAATAGACTGATAACAGTTGCCTGTTTTGTCCCTCATTTAAATTTAATCGTTCCTTAATTTTTTTTTTTGAGTCACCGACAGAGTAAACTCTTAGTTTTCCCCATTTTATCAATTTTTTTTTTGTCTGTTCTCGAACAATATGGTTACTGACTTCTAGATTGTGTTATTTAATCCCCATTGAATTGTTTTTACCTGCCTACTTTTTTTTTTTTTACAAGAACATAAAAATTCTAATATTATTCTGTTATAACCAATTTCCCAAAGTTGTTGATATAGATGAAAACTGATCTCGGGCGTCGACGAGGTATAAATAAAATCGACCCCTTATTAATTAGCACAAGTTCTTATTTGACAAGATACTGTATAATTTGTGTTACGCATATCACTTGATACAGGAATGACTAATATTTTAGTAGGAAGTATCATTGTTGTACTTTTTACGTATTTTGTACCAATAATAAAATTATTCAACTTGATATTTACTAAATTTTATGTATATTTACTTAATTTTGATGAAAATAAAATGATCACTTAACCAACAGCAAAGTTTTTAAATTGGTAAGTATTTTGTATCAACAGAAGAAAAAAAAACGAGGGATAGAATTTTTGAAGTAATTTGGTATGGGGGTCTGAGGTATCAGTTTATTTTGGAAAAGGGGTCTTTTGCCCGAACTAGTTTGGGAATCTCTGAATTCTAAGCGAAGCAACCGTATTCAGTATGTGAAGTGCAAAACGTTTCCAACTCGTGACTGATGGACCTTGATTAGTCTTGTTTGAAATTTAAATGGTAAGTGAGAAAGCAATGGTCAAGTTAGTTTTTAGATTACGCAAAGGTTTTATATTAGAACCCAAAATTTAGTAAAACTGTCGTACGTACTAACAAATAGACATTTCTTTCCCCTTTTTTTTACCTTTATAGTGAATCCTAGAGGGTCTTTATGAACTATATGTTTCCTGTCCAAATATACCTTTTGCATAAATAAACCAACCAAAAGTCCTTTTTTTTTTTTGTTTAACTAGACCTATTTTTTTTTTATTTAATTAGTTATTGTCTTTATTAATAAAATTTCTGTGATTTAATATTTAATTTATTATATTTACTATCCAGCAAAACTTTACGAATGTGGCATAATCAAAGATCTGTCAACTGAAAAATTAGCAACCAGTATTCTCTAAACAACGACAAATTACAAAGTGGCCAATTGGATTGACCCGAGCCCTACTAAGGGTATGCCCATTTCTCATTTGCTTAGATGGTTTTTTATAATATTCTTGTAACCAAAGCCACGATCGTTATTGTAAACAATTCATCTAATAAGATCGATATTCTCTTTAACGATTCAATTCCCTACTACAAAAGTTTCAAGATGGTAAGCATACAATTTTTGTTCATCTGCCGTTCTTTGTTTTTTTTTTTTTTTTTTTTTTTTTTTTTTACTAAAATAAACTACAGGCCTATTTAGATCGGTCAGGAGAGTTATTTATTGATTTATTGGCTACCGCCCTATCCCTATATAATATATCTGTCGCCGCGGAGGCTAGACGGGCTTCGGACTTTAAACCATTTTCCCCGATTTTTGTTATTAATTAATTAAGCTTATTATTAATATTAAAATTGTGCAAAACAAGTGAAGAAATAGTTAATTTACTTCAAAAGGATGAGTTTTTGGTGTAAGTACTTGTTTGTGTCCTAATTATTTTCATGTAATGAGTTTGCTATCCAAATTGCTGTAAAATTAATGATGATTTTAGAAGTTATTTTTTCATAAAAACACTTGCCAGCGCTAGGTTGTAAGGGGAAACTCCTGCCGATTTGAGTATTAAAATAAAATCCGAAGTCTAGGTTATACCTAGGCTTCATTTTATAGTTTAGTTTTCAGTACTTTTGAGGTGAAATTATTACTTGCAATTTTTTTTTTTTGGATTAGACGATTTAATTATTTAAAACTAACTTGTAAATTCATTGCGGAGTTTTCCTAGCTTTAACCATTGTAATAAAAACAGATCGTGTATAAGTGAACTTACGGTGCCTTCGTTCAAATCATAATCAACGCCTAAAAATAGCGCGGTATTTCTTTTAGTTCCTTTTGTGGGTATCGAGCCAAGTCGAGACAAGTTGTAATTTTAAAACTACCGACTTATTTTATTACTATGGATATTAGGATAATTAACTTTGATTTCCTATTTTAAATTAGTTTTCGCTTTAGATATTTACTTTCGTTAAATGGATAGTGATGGCAGAATCGGTGACCCATGTGAGGTCAACGACTCTGCTCCTTGTTAAAACACTGGCGAGACCACTTCGCCGATATATCTAACTACTTCATGAAATTTTGTTGGGCAAGCAAAGTTACTTAAAATCCTTAGGAACTAAATAATCATCCATATGTGCTAAACTTCACCTGAAATATTTATTTTCCGAATCAACAAGAGGTAAAGCTCAGTTTTGTCAATTTTGGTAAAGGTAAGTATCACAGAAGAGCTTATTTCGTGATATATATTTAGTTAGTCTGACTGAATTTTATAGTTCTGTACATTTTGTACCTATTTATATTTTATAATTTTTGAATAAATTTTTGTTTAGGTAAAGGTTTGTTAAGAAACTCCTACGCCTGTAATTACCGGAATTTCATCGCTTTCTAAAATTATATTCTGTTATGTTTTTTTTTTGTAAAATTGTTTTGTTGGGTTTTGTTAGAACTCCTTTAGTTAATAATTCTCAGTCCTGTATGTATGCCAAAACCCTTGAAATACTAAGTTGGAATACCGAATAAAAAGGTAAGTAAATGGTCTCAATGCGTGAAAAATTTCAAGGTTCTAGTTTAGCCTTTCGAGCGTATTCCCATATAAAATTCTCATGAATATCTCACAATTAATTTAAATCTAGTCATTATCTAAGTAAATCTTACTTTAATTACTTTATGTGAAGATTACAAACGTACATCCCTTTTAAGTTTGCATGCAGTGATGAGTTACGGAAACCTTATTCACTTGTGCGTGGCTCTTTTTTTTCCATGTTCTAATCGGGGAAGTGCAACATGAGGTGTCTGTTGATCGTCTCAACCACCAGAAATCCACATTTGGATGTCATAACTATTGTTTTATCAAATTCAGGGACTATGTTTTTCATCATAGTGTAATCTTTGAGATTGACCAGTTAAGATCAAACCGTTTATAAAACTCATATATTAACATTAATATCACTATTCAACATACCAGACTACTCAGCTTCCCTTTTGGCGTCTGGCTGCGTCGCCGGGTAGATTCCCGGCTGCACGCCCGGGTGCATGCCCGGCCGCATCGCCGGCTGGACTCCCGGCTGCATGCCCGGCTGCGTCGCCGGCTGGACGCCCGGCTGGACTCCCGGCTGTATCGCCGGCTGCATGCCCAGCTAGCTGCATGCCCGGCTGCGTCGCCAGGTGGACGCCCGGCTGCATGGCCGGCTGCGTCGTCGGCTGGACGCCCGGCTGCATGGCCGGCTACGTCGCCGGTTGGACTCCCGGCTGTCACCGGTTGCACGCCCGGCTGCGTTGCCGGCTGAACTCATGGCTGTGTCACCGGCCGAGTACCGGGTGCGGCGCCAGCCGACTCCCGGCTGTATTGTCTCTATCCTATCATCAGTTTGCTGCGTGCGGCAAGTCGTTATACTCTCGCGATGCTTCCCTTGAATTGGGCTTCGCGAGTGAGACTTCGACGCCCTAAAGGGCTTGTCCATGGCTGAAAATAAGAATTTTCGTGTAAGAGAACATAATCAAAATTTTAAAATTTTTTTGAAAATCAATGTAGATTGAAGTATTATTTTTTTTTTTTTTTAATTCTGACTGGGTATTCTCATAAAATATTATTTCAATTAAGAATTATATTATATCATCGTATATGTATAATCTATAACCAATTAATTTTATAAAATACTTTTTTTTAAAATTATATTATATATATTTACGAAAAAAAAAAAAATATATATATATATATATATATATATATATATTTATGTATATTATGTATAAAAAAAATAAAACTTATCTGCGTTCAGCGAATCCCGCTTCTGAGATGATAGACGCCGGTGCTGAATAATAACTCGGAGACTATTTTCAGTTGTTTATTCTTCGACTTTCGCTTACAGAATCCTACCCTCTATGTCGCTACATAGCTTTTATACAAAAAACGAATGTATTACGAATGTGAAACGAAATGTTACGAATGACGTCAGCCATTTTACACCAGTACACTATCTTTGATATTATTTTAACAACAAAAATGTGATGTACCAACTGGATCAATAATTTTAGTAATTTTAACAATTAACTATCTTAATAACTATATTAAATTAAAGTATACATTATATTGTATGGAATAGCATTTGATTGAATGAATGAGTAAGACGTATTAATGCAATGTTATTCATTCAATCAAATGTTTTCTTAATATTAAAATAATCCATGAACTGCTATTTGTCGTAATCATGTCTAATTCATATATATAATTATTCATAATTTCTAACACTTGCAACATTCAGTGATAAATAGATGTTCACCGGGGGCTAGTCTGGAGTATTTAATCAATAGTTTAAATGAAGATAATTTGAACTCCAGTACTAATGTTATTATTTTGTGTGGCGACAGCTTAAAGGTAAAAAAACACCAACTATTGAAAAATATTGATAAATTATTGCACCTACATAAGAAAACTAAATGTAAATTTTATATGTGTGCTTTACCTTACTCTAAGTCACTGAATGTAAAGCAAAACCAGCATATACATGACCTAAATATACTTTTGTATAACCTGACATACCATCATAGCGATGCTATTTTTTATTTTGATACGAATAAATTAATTTCTAATTTTAAATTGAACGGTGAGAGTATGTATCTCCCTAGGAGATGTAAGCTCCTAATAGCTTCACTTTTAGCGCATAATATTAACGATTCAGTTACAAGTGTTTTAACTAAGTCTATTGACTATTATACAAACTGTGATTCAGTCACACATCCTGTAACAAAGTCTTTTGACTCCTATACAAACAGTACCTTATGTACTAATAATATTTCTATTATTGACTCAAGTAATAGTGAGCCTATTGCTTGTTTAAACTAGATAGTAAGACAACAGAGAGGCTCTGTGAATTGAACATTGTACATCAAAATATACAGAGCCTCACTGGCAAAGAATTGGAAATAGAATTATTTTTAGAAAAATGTAATACACATGTTTTATGTTTTACTGAGCACTGGCTTGTTAATCAACAGTTGCCAGTGTTAATAAAAAACTTTAAATTGTCAAGTGCGTTCACTAGGAGGTCTGCAATCCATGGCGGATCTTTAATTATGGTTCATGAAAGTATAACTAGTAAGGAACGTAAAGACATAGCTGGTCTCTCTGTTGAACGCACAATTGAACTTTCTTGTGTGGAGCTGGAGCGTTTTATTATAGTCTGTGTATACCAGCCCCCCTCAGGTGATTATAAACAATTTGAAGATATAATGGAGGACGTTTTGAAGCGATTGTGTGTGTCCACAAAAAAGATTATAGTCTGCGGTGATTTCAATGTAAATATTCTATTGGAGAACTCGATCACTGTCAGTTTTCTAAACTTATTTAAATGTTTTAATTTAATTAACTCCTTTTGTGCGCCAACTCGAATCACAGAAATTTCAGCCACTTGTTTGGATAATATTTTTTGCAGCGGTGATATCGTCCTGGATAAAGCAATAATTACCAATTTGAGGTCGGATCACTGTGGGCAACGAATAACAATTTCAAACAAAGTAAACAAAGACAAAAGAATTGTTAAGTGTAGACCCATAACGGAAAATAAGTTGGCGAGATTTAAAAGTCAAATTTCTGCCAAACTTCCAACTCTAGCTTATAAAAAAGGTAACCCAGACAATCTTTACACTAGTCTCTTCAAGACAATAGACACTGAATTTAAAAAAACATTTAATCTTAAACAAATAGATGTCAATGGTAAATTAAAGTTCAGTGAGTGGGCTACTGTAGGTATTTACAAAAGTAGAGATAGATTTTATGAGCTGTATGAAGAGAAGCAATTTAATCGGTCCCCCATCTTTCTTGAAAGCGCGAAATCGTATTCTAAATTGTTTAAAAAAGTATGTATTCATGCAAAAGCGCTACATATCAAAGAGAGAATCGTGAAATCTGACAATAAAATAAAAACCACGTGGAACATAGTCAACGAAGAAACTGGTAAAACTAAACCACGTGATGTTAACTTTGAAATTATTGTAAATAATGATAAAATAACTTCTGACATGGAAGTTGCAAATACTTTCGTAGAATTTTTTCAGAACATTCCTGTTCTGCTAACAGATTCTCTAAACTCCTCACCTACTGCAGCTCAGAGTTTATTAAGGGGCAACGTCAAAGAATGCAATGTTTTCTTCGAGTTCAAATTTATTACTGCATCTGAGGTTATCAAAAATTTTAAGTTGTTGAAAATGAAAAAAACGGGAGATCTGTGGGGTATTTCCGTGAAAGTTATATCTGATATAATTAATGACATTGCTCCTTACTTAGCCGTAATTTTTAACGAGTGTGTTGCCCTAGGTACCTTCCCAAATCTAATGAAACATGGTAAACTTATTCCTTTATTCAAATCAGGCAGTAAAACTGACCTTAATAATTACAGACCTGTTTCAATCTTGCCGACTCTAAGCAAAATTTTTGAAAAAATTATTCTTAATCAACTAGTAAATCATTTTAATGTAAATAATTTGCTACATCCTGAAAAGTACGGCTTTACGAAGGGTCGAAGCACCACTGACGCAGGTGCTAAGCTACTTGAACATATTTACGATGCCTGGAAGCGTTCACAGAATGCCATTGGGGTATTTTGTGACTTATCTAAGGCCTTTGATTGCGTTGATCACCAAACTCTTTTACTTAAACTTAGACATTATGGCATCAGAGACGTTGCACTTGATCTCATTGCCTCTTACCTTAATGATCGAACTCAAAGTGTATGCGTAGGTGACGTGAAATCGCGGGGTTCATCTGCTCTGTTGGGTGTCCCACAGGGCTCTATCTTGGGTCCTTTTCTATTTTTGGTATATATTAATGACCTACCATATCATGTACGCGATGCTTGCAATATTGTATTGTTTGCAGATGATACATCTCTAATATTTAAAACAGATAGAAACAAAGTAAATTTTGACGATGTAAACAGTACGTTATCTCAAATATCGCGTTGGTTTACTGTTAATAATTTGCTCCTGAACGCCAAAAAAACTAAGTGTTTAGAATTTATTGTACCTAATGTAAAGAAAATTGATAAATCAATAAAATTAAACGGAGATAACCTTAAAATTGAGAACTCCACTGTTTTTCTGGGGGTGACCTTGGATAGTAAGCTTCAGTGGGACGCTCACATTGAGACATTAGCGGGTAAACTCAGCTCAGCTGCCTATGCTGTCAGAAAAATCAGACAGTTTACCGATGTGGAAACGGCTAGGCTTCTCTACTTCGCCTACTTCCATAGTGTAATGTCCTATGGAATCTTATTGTGGGGCGGAGCAGCTAATATTGAAACTATTTTTATATTGCAGAAAAGAGCCGTTCGATCTATCTATAAACTCGGTTCGCGCGTATCTCTTCGTGAAAAGTTTAAAGAGATTGGGATACTTACAGTAGCTTCACAGTACATTTATAATAATATAGTCTTTGTGAGACAAAATATTCATCTGTATAAACAAAGGGGCGATGCACACAATCGTCTTATTAGAAATCGTCATAAACTAGAAATACCATCATGTCGCCTGCGTAAAGTACAAAAATCCTTTGTGGGGTTGAGCGTACGCTTATATAATCTGATTCCGAAGGAATTGCTAGATTTGCCACTGCACAAATTTAAAGAATGCGTAAAAACTCACTTACTGAGTCGCGGTTATTACAAAGTTAATGACTTTCTTAATGATAAAGTTGCATGGGATCTTGAAAAGAGTATTTGAATAGTAATAGTACCTACTGTATTAGATTAGATAAATTCGATGTCTTGACATGGGTAGTCGAGTATGTCACACTCTCTTTAACGTTTCTGTAGGTGGTGTCGTGTGGTGCGGGTTGTTACGTTCCCTCAAATATGGTTGAGCGAAGCAATGGCTGGATCATGCGTCATGCTCGTGAACGGGTGCCACCGTCGGAAGCGGGGCTGCTGGTCTGCCAGTCTTGACATGTATTGAATATTGTACTTATGTATTTTTGGAGTTGTTCTATAAATATTATATCATCGTATTGTTGGAAATATTCTATTCTAACAAGTTGCATGGGGTAAATCGGCATGGCATCCAGCTGCCCACATTATAAAAATTTATTAAAATGTAAATACATATTACCTACAAAAAAATATTGTAAAATGTGTAATTTTGAAAAGAGCAACTGCTGAGTTTCTTGCCGGTTCTTCTCAGCAGAATCCGCTTTCCGAACCGGTGGTAGAGTCATGACTTGTCATAAGCGCCACAGGTTGGCCTACATGAAATAAATGATTTTGAATTTGAATTTGAATTTGAATTTGAATTTGAATTTGAATTTGATGACGAGGTATATGTTGGAGCGCGCTTGCCTAGAAGACGCTTATTTAAATTAGTTTGATCCAGAGTTAAAATCGAACAAAACTCGGCCTCACGCAAAAAACGGTAATTTGCGTATTTTACATTCAAAGGAAAATTAATATTCTTTGCTATAATCCGTCAAACCATATAGCTTAGAATATATAATATAATTTAGCGGATTATAACAAAGAATAATATTATTTTTTCTTTAAATATAATGGAATTCCGCAAAGTAACGCCTGATTCCATTCAATACCAATTTTACATTTAATTTTGTAGTCTCTGTGTTCTAACGAATCGTCATTTATTATTGTGACCCCGTTTTATAAGATTTCTTTTCCATTTCCTGGCATTCCTAAAACTAACTAGTACAAAAAACGTAAAAGAAAATGTCGCAAAGCAATTCCTCTCGCAGATTAATGAAGGGACATTAAAACGATTCCATTATTTAATTGAAAAAGTTTAGAGTAATGGCTAATAAGATTTACTTGGACCGTTTAGGTAATTAAAGGGTTTCGGGCGTTTTGAGGGCCAAAGCTTCGATAGCAGCTTTAAGGCTTTAAGGATAGCGGACTGAAAACTAAAAGGTTGCAAGTTCGATGCCTACCCGTTGCACTGTTGTCGTACCCACTCCTAGAACAAGCTTTTCGCTTATTCGGAGGGGATAGGAGGATATAATAAAAAACTGCTACTAATTATATTTGGAGGGTTAGGTTAGGTAGAGGTTAGGGCAGTAAACTATAACCCTCCAAAACGTTCGAACGAAATATACATCGCAACTTTCAACGTGATATCTTTGGCAAACGAGATGGAGGAGGCTTTCACCGCGCGGAAGGCGGTCCTCTTACATGAGCAATAACACTACCTACACATTACATTTATACATACCACATATATTTACACGCATCCCATACACAATATAAAATACATACCTACCTCACTACTACATGGTAGACTCATCGACGATTCAAAAGCACTTGTAAAAAAGTTTATTTGAATAAAAAATAAAATTTGTATTTGTACTAAAACCTTAAACTCAGTAAGTAGTATTAAGAACAATAATTATTGTAAGAGGAAAATAAAGCTATTTATATTTTAATTTTTTTTTATTTACTAATTATATTTACAAAAAATACATGCCGTCCAAGTGATTGCTAATGGGCATGGTGCTTGGACGAGAGAGAGAAGGACTTGCCAAGCGCACGTATTCCCCTCTGCCGAAGTACATGTACGACGTACGTGTGATTATTTGCTTGTGTGCTCATTTTCTGTATGTGTGACAGCTTTTGAGTTAGTGTGCGCTCATGGAGATGTAGTGAGTTAGCAAATGTGTGCTGTACGTATTTACCACACCTCCCGCGGAAAGTAGCAAAATTTATTTAGTACTAAATCTGCTTTAAGGCAAGTCCTACTTAAATTGTCGAAGGGCATGGTGCCCAAAACACTGGCGCTATTACCTCTTTTAATAGCGAGGCTAAGCTTTTGGGCTAAATAAGCGCCAGCTCTTTGGCCACCTGAGTCGTGGCTTGGCTGATATCAAAAGATTTTTTCTGGTTTAGCGGATATCCGTTGAGTAACTATCATGGAATTCCGCAAAGTAACACCTCATCATCATCATCATCATCAGCAACCCATCAACGGCTCACTACTGAACGCAGGTCTCCTCTCAGGGAAGGGTTATAGGCCATAGTCCACCACGCTGGCCCAATGCGAATTGGCGGACAACACACCTTCAAGAACATTATGAAGAACTCTCAGATGTGCAGGTTCCCTCACGATGTTTTCCTTCACCGTTGAAGCAAGTGATATTTAATTGCTTAAACGCACTTGACTCTGAAAAGTCAGAGGTACGTACCCGGGATCGAACCTGCGACCCCCCGAATAGAAGACCACAGTCCTAACCACTAGGCTATCACTGCTTATCACATGGAGACGTAGTGAGCTAGTAAATGTGTGCTGTACGTTTTTACCTCACCTCCCGCGGAAAGTGTTTATTTATATTAAGGTAAGTCCTACTTTAAATTGTCGAAGGGCATGGTGCCCAAAACACTGGCGCTATTACCTCTTCTAATAGCGAGGCTAAGCCTTTGGGCTAAATAAGCGCCAGCTATTTGGCCACCTGAGTCGTGACTTGGCTAATATCAAAAGATTTTTCTGGTTGAGCGGATATCCGTTGAGTAACTATCAAGGAATTCCGAAAAGTAACTCCTGCTTCTATCCAATATGCACACTGCTGCGTCACGTATTTCTCAAGGCAAATCTTGTCACGAGGAACTGTAAAAATAAAACTCGGTTTTGATTAAATCCGCCAATGTATGGCAGATGCCGAGTTTGTCGCAATTGCTTCAAGAATTTCCTCAGACGTTTGTGATTTCAGCGCGCGCTGACCAGAATGTCAACGACATTGTGGACAGACGGACTGTGTGCTTGGTGCGCCGCCGTCATAGACAATTTATTCGTTTTGTGTTATAAATAATTGTTCTAAGCAGGGCTACTCATAAGCAGCAAGGGCTACTAAAAGCAGTGATAGCCTAGTGGTTACGACTGTGGTCTCCTATTCGGGGGGTCGCAGGTTCGATCCCGGGTACGCACCTCTGACTTGTGCGTTTAAGAAATTAAATATCACTCATGCTTTAACGGTGAAGGAAAACATCGCGTGGAAACCTGCACACCCGAGAATTCTCCATAATGTTCTCGAAGGTGTGTGAAGCCCGTCAATTCGCATTGGGCCAGCGTGGTGGACTATGGCCTATAACCCTTCTCTGAGAGGAGACCTCGCTCAGTAGTGAGCCGATGATGGGGTGATGATGATGGTGATGATGAGGGCTACTCACTTCCATTTCATAATATTTAGGTACTGAAGTGTTTAAGAGCGAGCTAGAGGACACACTGGCTCCTTTTAGCGGCAGTGTTTGGCGATTTTATGGCTTTTTGCGACTGCATCGCGATTTCGCGACTCAAGCGCGTTCGATCGTAAAAATGCCAAATCCCGCGATTTAGCGATTTTCGATCAAACGCCTGAGCAGATCTTCATAAATTATAGCTAAGACCCACCTCGATTACGTTAGCTTTCAAACAGAAAAAACTGCATCAAAATCGGTCCAATCTGTAGGTTGCTACGTTAGAATAGACAGACACATAGATATACACGTCAAACTTATAACACCTCTCTTTTTTGTCGAGTGTTAAAAAAAGAAAAGAAAAACGCAGAAGTGTGTTCATGACGTGTTCGTGTGACGTGGTTTTTTGCATAGGTACAGCTGTGGGAATGTACAGACAGATACACCCGTGATAGATACAAACACCTCTCGTTTTTGTCGGTGGCTAAGACGAGTGCGCTTGCCATCCGCCGGTGCCGTGTGTACAGGTCGCGGAATCCCCACAGCCTCACAGCCTCACTGCAGAGCTATTTGTACAGATGAAAGCTTCGTTTATTTATCAAAGCCTTATTTTGTACAAGTGTGGCTGGACATATTCTGTTACAAGTTATACCAGAACACGATTTTGTATCGTGGCCATCGTCGACGTAACCAACGAGCAGCCAAAATCACATTAAGGCTTTAAGATGCGTGAAATAACCTTGAGAAACGGAGCCAACCTAGACTTATTTCAACGTCACCGCCATCTAGCGGCTACGCTCGGTACTTGCTCGAGAACTCAGCAAGTACATGAGAGTACCTCGAAATATATCGACGATAAAATAAACGTGCAGAGGGAACAGTGTTTTATGTTATCCTACCTAGTATCTTTGGGCCTCACTGAGATTGATGTCACGTGCAGGTGTTAAGAGTCTCCATTGCTTTAGCTTCACCTAGTAGGCGCAATGTACCATAACGAGCTTGCAAGTAGTTTATAAGTTCGAGGTAATTAATTCTTTTTGTTGTTATTCTTACCTTAATTATTTTTAATAGGTCTTTTAAAATCATTGTATTCTTTGATAGTTTTTAGGGTTTCGTACCCAAAAGGTGCCAACCCTGTTTTATCAAAAATATTTATTTAGGTAATAAACAAAAAATCGGCCAAGTGCGAGTCAGGCCTCGCTCTTTTAGGGTTCCGTACATAATATGACCAAATCACTTTTTTAAAACTAGATACACATTTAGATAACTTAGTTCTGAGTTAGTATTAAATTAGGAAGCAGTGTTAGCCTAGTGGTTAGGACTGTGGTCTCCTATTCGGGGGGGTCGCAGGTTCGATCCCGGGTACGCACCTCTGACTTTTCGAAGTCAAGTGCGTTTAAGCAATTAACTATCACTTGCTTCAACGGTGAAGGAAAACATCGTGAGGAAACCTGCACATCTGAGAGTTCTTCATAATGTTCTCGAAGGTGTGTGAAGTCCACCAATTCGCATTGGGCCGGCGTGGTAGACTATGGCCTATAACCCTTCTCTGAGAGGAGACCTGCGCTCAGTAGTGAGCCGTTGATGGATTGCTAATGATGAAATGATGATGATGATTAAATTAGGATATGGGGAAAGAATGCTCGTTTGTTTTGGTCACAACTTTGAAGGCCCCTATTTCTTCATTTTTGAAGCTTTTCCATGCATGGGAGCCCCCTTTATTTTTTAATTTAATTTTATTTTTATTATTTGTTGTTATAGCGGAAATAAAAATACACACTGTGAAAATTTCAACTATGTATTACTGTTTACGAGATATTATATAACTAAATAGCACAATTTTATTTATTTACCTTATTTAAGGTTAGTGCCAATTGAGATAGACCTCTAAATTGTATGAGCGCCCATACAACTCGGAGGACTATCTTAATTGGCTTCTATTATTTATGTATGGGGACACCCTTTAAAATTCAACTTTTTTTATTTTTTGTAATTTTTCCTTTATTTGTGCTGGTAGACCTTGCATTTTTTCAAATTTTGTGATTCTAGGTCAACGAGAACTACCATATAGGTTTTCGACCCAAAACCTATAGAGTAGGTACTTCCGGTTGACCAAGAATTGTCAATTTTGGTTAAAAGCAAGGTAAGACCTATGGTATGGGTATAGTTGAGGACCTGGAGGGTGACATAGGCTACTTTTTATCCCAGAAAATCAAAGAGTTCCCAAGGGAGTTCAAAAACTAAATCCACGCGGACGAAGTCGCGGGCATCAGCTAGTTAAATAATAATTATATATATACTTCTAATAATCCATTTAGTGTCAAAGTAAAATAATCCTTGATTGTATTGATAAAAAGTCACAAATTCAGTAAGTACAACCGATTATGGAGAGTTATGGAGCGTATCATACATAGGTAAATGTATAAGAATGCATACACGAAATTGAGCTCTAATTCAATGCTGTTATGGTTTATTTTACTTTGACTCTAATGACATCGAATACGATTACGATCAATCGCTTAACTATAGACAATTGGACCTGTTACAGTTTTATTATAAGTAGGTATAGATAATACTAGCTGATGCCCGCGACTTTGTCCGCGTGGATTTAGTTTTTAAAGTCCCTCGGGAACTCCTTGATTTTCCGGGATAAAAAGTAGCCTAGATGTTGACCCAATTAATAAGTTACCACGGTATAAAATTTTGTAGAAATCTGTGCGGTAGTTTTTACGTGAAAGAAGGACAAACAAACAGACAAAAATTAAATATAAATCTGTTTTGGGCTCAGTATCGATAGTAAAGCATCCCCCAATTAAAATTTTCAAAATATATTAAATGTACCTACAGAAATCTTCCAGTTACAGTTTTATTATATGTATAGATTAATTTATAAAAACTAGTTATTTTATGTTAATAAGAGTGAATTGCGAATGTCAACCCCTATCTATATTAAAAATCTCGAGTCACGAAGTATGTTCGGGATAAACTTGAAAACTACTACGCCGATTTTGATCAAACTTCGTAACTATCTGTAATTTGGTCCAACTTCTCGGACGAAGTCGCGAACATATAAGCTAGTTATTACATGATGTCCTCCCGACCGAATCCGATCACGGCGGCCAACCTCCTATGCTAAAACGTCGCCTTAGAGGTCAGCCATCTGCGCGGGAGATATTATAGTGCAGAAGTGTGTGCGCAACCACAGGTGCACTCTCTATTCCCTCACTCTCATAGTCCGATGGTACGGAAATCCGACACGACCGGAGAGAGATCAGGCGCAGGACCGACGGTTTTACGTGCTCTCCGAGGCACGGGGGTGACTAACCAGTAACCACCAACTTCCTAACTCCGGGCCAGTACTGAGAATTTCTTTGGCAGAAAAACGCAATACTTTTTTTTAACGGCCGCAGCCCGACCCGGGAATCGAGCCCGGGACCTCGTCATCCGCAGTCGAACAAGCTGACCACTAGACCAACGAGGCAGTTAGTTATTACATGACGTGTTGTCCACAGTAGGTACCTACGTATATCATCTATACTTACCTCAAGCAATTTTTATCAACATGCCTATGTAATCGAAAAATAACAAATATAAAATATAGGTACTAAATATAAAGTGTAAGTAAATACTCACATATACATTTTTAATTCTCTTGCTCTTTTAACAAGATATTTTTTCTTATGTTTTGGCATTTTTGACCTGCACTATTCACTATTTACAGTGTAAATATTTATAGTGTAAATTTTACACTATTCTTTGACCGATTAAAAAGTTATCTTATTTACAAAACACACACACACAACACACAATTTTAAAGATGAAACTAAACATATTAAATCTATAAATATAAAAATATGTACACATTAGTATAATCCCGGGAATCGAATCCGGGACCTCGTCATCTGTAGTCGAATTTGCTAACCACTAGACCACGTCTTGTATAATACCTATACAACCACTAAATCACAAGATCTACGGTACCTACAGTCGACAGCTGTTCAATGGTACGAGTGAATTGCGAATGTCAACCCTATTGTTATAGGAATAAGGCACGTTGAAAGTCATACTGTCAGGCTTGACTTGATGTTTTGCTGTTATCCACTGTTATGTAGGTATCTACCTCAAACTTAGACCATTCAAAAAATATGGTCTAAGACCTCAAGCAATTTTTATCAACATGCATATCATCATCATCACCATCATCATCATCATCATCAGCAACCCATCAACGACTCACTACTGAGCGCAGGTCTCCTTTTAGATAAGGGTTAAATAATAGAATAGAAATGCTTTTTATTCAAATAAACTTTTATACAAGTATTTTTGAATCGTCGATGATTCTACCGCTCGCGCTGGTTCGAAATGCCCTTCCTGCCGAGAAGAACCAGCAAGAAACTCGGCAGTTGCTCTTTTCAAAACAAGTTTACAATATAATAGATATTATGCTATGTTTGCACTGTTTCCACAATGAGGGGCAGTTCCACAAAAGCATTCCTATAATTCAACACATGTTAAGACGGGCAGACAGAAAGTAGCCCCATTCCCGCCGGTGGCACCCGTTCACGGGCATGACGCATGACCCAGGCATTGCTTCAGGCCATAATCCACCCAATGCGAATTGGTGGATTACACATACCTTCGAGAACATTATGGAGAACTCTCAGGTGTGCAGGAGTGCAGGATTCCTCACGATGATTTTAATTGCTTAAATGCACATTACTCCGAAAAATCAATGGTGCCCGGGATCGAACCTGCGACCTCCCGAATAGGAGACCACAGTTCTAACCGCTAGGCTATCACTGCTTACATTATTATGCCTAGCATAGGTAATAATCGAAAAAATAACATATTACACTAACTAAAAATTGTAGGTAAATATTCACCAATACATTTTTAATTGTCCACCTGTTTGGCATTTTCGAATTCACTATTCTTTGATTATTTAAGAAGTTTATAAAAGTTTATGTATTTACAAAAAAATATTTACAGTTACTGACTTAAAGATTTTATCTAAACTAAGTAAATCTATTAATATAAATATTTAGAAATTGGTATAAACTCCTTAAAAGCTAAAATTAATTTCAACGAAGTCGCTGCAAAACCGATGCGCGGTCTTCCCTCCGCAACGTCCCGGCAGGGACTGTGGATGGGGCTCGCGAGTGTTTATCAGCTCGGATTTAGTTGAATTTCAGGTTAATATTACTATACACGATTGTAATGCGGCGTAAAAATAAAGTTAAATAGCGAAAAGATTCATATTTTTAATACCTTTTTTTGTGTGCAAGAACGAATTAAAAAGCTAGCGCGCTTTTGGAGAAGTTATGCAAATTATGTCAAAAATAGGTACTCTTTGGGGTTTTTTTTACAAGAGGGGGTTGACAAAAATAAACATTTTTAATAGCCAAAACAGTTATTGAATCTTTATCTTTCATTCTTTATTTTTTATTTACGGCTTAAATCAACAATTATGTTGATATGTTGAATTAAACAACCATGGAATTTAGACATTCACGCTTCTTAAGGCCTTAAGAGCGCGTGTAACCCCAAAAAAAAAATCAGATTTCGCGATGAGATAAAACATAGCCACAACCTCATGTGAGGCGCGACAAAAGAAAGCGTTTTGCGCGGAATAGGAGTGTACTAAGCGCCAAATACTTTGTAACTCGTAAAATATTCATTTTCTTTTCAATTCACTAGGCTACTTACTCTCTTGATAATATCAATCGGAATTTAATGTAAAAATTTTGGCTCTGTAATATGCAACACATTGAAAATAAGTGAATATTGGTTAAAAATTAGACCTAACTTCGCAATTTTTTATTATCGAACAAATTTCATCATTTTATGTTTTTGCCCAAACACGTCCCTTGGCAGTATGATGTAATTCTTGCGTGTTTTTTTTTCGGATAATTGAAACTTGATCTACTACTGTAAAAATCAAATCTGTTTACTGTTAACGAGCGCACACCCCCACTCTTAAATCGATCCGTTACGGGTTTCTAGGATAAGGTGCATTCCAAAGAATTGGCAGTGCCATTTTGAGACTGATTGTTTATTTTTGTGATATAAACAGAATAACTTCTCATGTTTTAATATTTTTAATATTGTTAAGCTTGCTTCAGAGTATTGTAATTTAAAAGTTATTATATTTAATAAATAATTTTATTAGCTTTCAAAAAAAAAGTAATAATGAAGTAGGTACCCAGTAGGTACCTACCTAATTTGATCTTCGCCTTCTTCTTTATGAACCTATAGACGTCCACTGCTGGACAAAGGTCTCCTGCATGGACTTCCACAGGCTTCGGTCTTGCGCCGCTTGCATTCAGCGGCTCCCTGCGACTCGTTTGATGTCATCGGTCCACCTGGTGGGGGGTCTGCCAACACTGCGCTTCCCGGTGCAGAGTCGCCACTCCAGCACCTTGGGACCCCAACGACCTAGCTCTTCGAACTATGTGCCCAACCCATTTCCACTTCAGTTTGGCGACTCGCTGAGCTATGTCTTAGTTCTTCACCTACTGACGCCTAAAACTGTGGTCTCCTCTATCACCTATAGGTATTAAATCTATCTGTTATCTGTCGATAAGTTACTTCGCAATATTGTATAAGTGCATACAATTTTCGACAAATAACTATTTTGCTAGGTGCCTAACTAATCAAGCGATTAGGTACAAATAGATTGAATAATCTAAAAATTATTGTTGATAGACACAAAGTCACAATCCGTATCAAGCCCCAAGACATTCTTAAATATAATATTGAGTTATATAATTTTCTTCGTCAAATGCACGATGCATTTTATTTCATTATTTCATTCGTCTGGTGGGAGGCTTTCGTTGGCCATGGCTAGTTACCACCCTACCGTCAAAGACGTGCCGCCAAGCGATTTAGCGTTCCGGCACGATGGCGTGTAGAAACCGATTAGGGGTATGGGTTGAATTTTCACTCCCATACCCCTTCCAAGTTAGTCCGCTACCATCTTAGACTGCATCGTCACTTACCATCAGGTGAGATCGCAGTCAAGGACTATCTTGTCAACGAATAAAAAAATAAAAAATAAAAAAAAGAATGGGCTTAAAAAGTTTTTACGACGAGCAGACGCCTGTCTCGTGGCGAACTCACCTGAGCTACAATTAGCCGATTATGATAGAAGATTAGTACCTACAGTAATAAATCTCTGAATAAACCCTACTGTTTTCTCCGTGGATAATAATAATGCAGAAACTATTTTTAACCGAATTCAAAACCGAACCGAACCGAACCTTTTTAACCGAATTTAACGTTGTATAGACATTATAATATTATGTGAAGTTAATATTAGAGATTCGACTAAAAATCTATTTGAATTACCGCTATATAATATGTTTACTAACTTGCGAAAATACAGAAGAGGTGGTGGCGTTATTATATACATACACAAAAGATTATCATTCACTTTGTTATACTCACCCACCCAGTCTTTTGAATCAGTGACTGGCTATATACAATTTAATGACAAGTACAAACTAAGCCTATGCGCTGTGTACCGGCCGCCTGATACTTGTAAGAGAAGTTTCATTTCAGAAATCTCGTCACATATTTCCAGATTGACGGATAAATCCGACTTACTACTCGTTGGCGATATGAATATAGATTTAAAAAACATAACCAGTACAAGCGCGAGCTACTTAAATGAAATGTCAGGCTTAGGTCTTAGCTGTGGCATCTCCCAGTACACTAGAATAGATACGAAAAACCAACGTATTACTCGTACATGTATAGACCATGTATTCACGCGCCTCGATACCGCTGCCCCCGTATATACCGCAACAATAAATGATTGTATAGCCGACCATAGCATAATAGCCTGCACGCTTATGTGTGCGAGCGCAGCCAACGGTCAGCGTCAAGGTCACGGTCACCGCGCGATCAATAAGACGAGTGCATCGCGACTTATTACTGTACTTAATAATAAGAATGTATCACAGCAACTAAGTCAGGTTGACTGGAGCACAGCGCTGTCTTATAACTGCCCTACTGAAGTATACAATTTTATTTGCAAGCAGTTCAATACTATCTATAGTAACTGCTCACAAATTGTTAAATGTAATAGTAATAAAAGAAGTAACTGCAAATGGGCAAATAAAAAAATGTTAAATATGTGCTCCCAAAAGAAAAAATTATATTTAATATGGTTAAAAAATCCAGAAAATATTGATAATAAAATTTTATACAACAAATATAGAAATAAAACAAATAAATACATAAATTATTTAAAAAATAAATATATTAGGGGTGAAATTAGGAAATATTTTAAAAATTCTAAGAAATTATGGAGTTTAATTAATGAAATATGTGGTAAATTCAGATTAACTATAGATGAACTACTGATAAAATCTTTTAATTTAGAAAAAATAGAACTGGCTAATAGCTTCGCTAAAGAATTTGAGAGGAATGTCAATTCGATAGCTGTAACATGTAACCAACCCTTGTGTTGTACCTCGGGGGAATCTGGAGGTGCAGGGTTGGCAATGAGACTAGAACGGGCAAGGAATAACCAGGTCTCTAAAATAATTAAAAAAATGGATGAAAACAAAAGCCCTGGATATGACAAAATTAGAGCAAAAGATTTAAAACAAATAAATAATAAAATAACACCCGTGATCACACATCTAATAAACACCTCCATTGCCACCTCATCCTACCCCGATGCCCTGAAGATTGGCATAATTAGGCCCATATATAAAGGCGGAAGTCACAAAAATTTCAACAATTATCGACCAATTACCATATTGTCATGCATTGACAAGATAATTGAGAGGTATCTAGGTGATAATATAAATAAATTTTTAAAAGAACATAATATTATAAATAACAAACAATTTGGCTTCCAAAAAAATCGAAGTACTTCCCAATTACTATGTCAGTTTACAAATGAAATCAATGAGTGCATGAATGAGAAAAAGCATGTACTCGTTGTTTTCATTGACTTCAGTAAAGCTTTTGACTTGTTGGTGTATGACAAGCTATATACAGGTATGAATAACTGCGGCATACAGGGACCTCTCCTGGAATGGTTCAAAGATTACCACAAAAATAGATCAACGTGTGTCAAGATCGATAACATCATGAGCGACAAGATACAAACGACTAAAGGAACAGCTCAAGGCTCTATACTTGGACCTACTGAATACTTAATGTACGTAAATGACATGTGCAACCTGTTCCAGGAGGGATCCGTGTACCAATTCGCGGATGATACTTGTATTATTGTCGCTGACAAGGACCTGAGGGCGGCCGAGCGCATGATGCAAACCAATTTTGATATCCTATGTAAATGGGCCCATGACGTGGGACTAGTTATAAATACTAAAAAAACTAAGGCAATGCATATTCACTCTGCGCATAACAAATCAGAGCATAGCGTCCACATAATTGCACATGCGCACGACTGCCTGCACGGCAGGATAAAAGAATGCATCTGTACACCTATTGATATGGTTAGGGAACACATGTATATTGGTCTCATAATTGACTTTCGATTTAATTGGCAACCGCATATAAACTATATTTGTGAAAAGCTGAGAGCTATCTTAAGTAGATTATACATACTAAAATATAAACTTCCTTATAAGACGTTAAGATTACTTTATTTGGCTCTGGCGGACTCAATAATTGAATATGGTTTAGGCAGTTACGGGAGAACTTTTAAAACATATATTATACGCATATATAAACTACAACTAAAATTACTCAAAACAATAGTTCCTCGAAAAATTAAACTGAAATATTCAAATGATTACCATGAATTATTCACTTACTGTAAAGTTTTGCCGGTGCAGAGTAAAGTGATATTAGCCATAATTAAGGAAGAATTTAGTAATATTCAACATCTTAGACGTAAAGAGCGAGGCAATAATCTACGTAAATTGCCTAGTTATAAAAAGTTTATTCTACCGAAAACAAATAATATTCACGGCAAAAGAAATCATAAGTATATATTACCTAGAATCCTGGAGGATCTACCACCGTCCTTGCAATGTATAACAGCTACAGATAAAAAGCATATTTTTATAAACAAATGTAAAAGATATCTATTAGTAAATAATTCGCGATCAACCATTGTTGGATAGATTTTTGTTCCTTTTTCATTTTATCTTTTCTTTTAGGCTGCTCCTATATATTATTCTAGTATTAGATAGTAAATAGTTTTTTGTATTATATAAGTATTTTATATTAATGTGAACTCGCCATCCTCAACATAAACGTAAAGTTTCTTAGAGGATGACAGATAATATATATGTTTAAATGTATTTGTTACAGAGCTTGATCAATAAAAAAAAAAAAAAAAAAAAAAAGGAGGAGGTTCTCAAATCGACGGAATCTTTTTTTTTATGTATGTTCACCGATTACTCTAAGACGCCCAAAGCTGAACCGATTTGGAAAATTCTTTTTTTGTTTGAAAGAGTATATTTCCCAGGTGGTCCCATTTAAATTTTATCGAAATCGGTCGAGCGGTTTTAAAAAAAAATCAACAATAAATTGAATACGTTGTAGTGGCTCGGGCGTTTGAAGTCGGTTTTAAAAAAGAATGTTTTTATATTAAACTAGCTGACCCGGCGAACTTCGTACCGCCAACTTACCTATATAAATAAAACGAATAATTAATTATCTTAATAAAAAAAACTATCCTATCTTTCAATTTTCATCAAATTACAGATAGTTACGAAGTTTAATCAAAATTGGTTCAGTAGTTTAGGAGTCCATCGCGGACAAACAACGTGACACGTAATTTATATATATTAAGATTATTAAAATCCGGATTTTGTGGTACAAAATTTTTGGATGAAAAGACATCCTAAAGAGGTACCTACCTATACCTATATGTGATTTAGGATTGGTAGGTGGGTGCGCACTACCTGACTAGCAATCATAAATCTATACCTATACTTACTAAGTTATTTTCACAGCGAAAACGTACATAAAAGTTTAGGTAAGTAGGTACTGTACATTTCTGATCAAATAGGTAAGGGCTAAATTATTATAATAGCCTATATTCAATACCTATTGAGTAGGTCTGACGTAATCAAGAAGACGTCAACGGATGAAAAAATAATAAGCCTTCGTGGTGTATTGGGTCGAGCCGCGCTTTCATCGGGCGCGTGAGGCTTTATTATTGATGGAATATACCTACTTTTAATACATATATGGCATTCTCAAAAGCTGTGATACCCCAGTAAAGGTCGTAGCTCACTTACACGACACCGCTCCCGCACGTTAAAGGAATTCCAGCACGTACTGGTGGAGTGTAGCAGATATAGCGTACAGCGGGAAGTGCTTGTGCAGAAATATAACATCAATAGATATGACATAGGTGCTTTTACAAGCCTCCTCTGTCTTCCTCTGGCTTTAAATCTATTCTTGATATATATCTGCACAGGCAGTGAATTCTGCTTCAGTTGTTTCTGTTACACTCCACCAGTATTTTATTGTAATGAATTTTAGAAAATTGTAGTTAAAGTTAGGTTACGATGGGGCTGGCGCGTACGTGTCGGACGAAAGGCCCCTTAAAAATTTAAGATATTAAAAAAAAACGTTAAAGGAATGCACATCCAAATACATATAATAGGCTTTAAGGTCGTGTTTTATACATACGTCCTAAACTTTACAGCAAGCAGCATAAGCTAGTGGAATTCTCGCTTACCGCGTGCTTCGAGCAAGCAAGCGGCACTCGTGCTGTAGAGTGCAGACGCGTGGCCGCACGGTCACGAAGAGAGGGTACAAGACTACAAGCAGCCTCTTCAGTCTTCGCAGACCGCGCGTGGATAGCGAGCTTAAGGCGCAATTTAGACGGTGCTTCGTTCATCGTTGTGAAAATGAACCGTCTTAATTTGCCCTAAGGGCGAATTTAGCTTTCGAGATTTTTGCTTTCATTTTCGAGGCTTCATCGAAAGTCATCGAAAATGAACCGTCTAAATTTGCCCTTAGTGGCAAAGTGCTTTAGGGTGCGTTTTCGAAAAAAAAAATCGCAAAAATGAACGATGAACGAGACACCGTCTAATTTCGGCTTTAAGCTACCTGTCGCTGCGAGCGATCACTTCAATTTTAGGCGCAGTCGTGCGGGTGCTGAATGGGACTGGGAGCGCTATCGTGTAAGTCAGCTATGACCTTTAGAGTGCTTGGAAAATGGAAATAGAACATCGTCGGAAGCGGAAGTCCGCCGGATATAAAGAAGTAAAGTACATACGTGTATTATACCTACCTCATTTATAGCTTTTATTATTTCTAGGGTTTTTCCATGGTTATATCTAAGTTAGAAAGCTTGGAAAGTTAATTAGTTTGAAAGAAAAAGTTGTATTAAAAATGGGTTCAGACGTACCTATATAATATCTCACTCAAATGACGCCTTTTATCACTTCAAAAATGTACTTCTTATCTTTCATGTAGGCCAACTAGACTCTTCCAACGACCGCAAACGGTTTGGAAAGTAGATTAAAAAAAAAAGTTTATTAAAAAGTATGTAAACAGTAGGTAATTTTAACTTATACAATGGGGCAGTGACTTCCACACTAGGATTCCCTGTATCGTGGAAATCACTTCCTTCCGTAGGTAACTAAGCACATAGAATGAGCTTAAATAATGAAACATATACCTAATATGTAATATTCTTGGTAGTTTGGTAGGATTGTACATGTCAGTTTTGTTTGTACGAGCGTGTGTGTGTGTGTGTGTGTGTGCGTGTGTGTGCGCGTGTGTGTGTGTGTTTGCGTGTGTGTGTGTGTGTGTGTGTGTGTTTGCGTGTGTGTGTGCGTGCTCTGTGTGTTGTTGTTAGTAAAATTTAAAAAAATTTCCGTGCCTTCGTAATTGGTATCTCTTAACCATTTATTTAGTGTTTTTATACATTTATACCGGGACATGTTCAAGATTTTAAGAGCTCTGTTGGCTTTGGTATACAAAGATTCTGCTGAGAAGAGTCGTCGTGTATAATAATTGTATCTAATAATAATATCATATATTAAAATAAGCCATAATTTAGTTAAGTAATAAAATATGGCGACTGTTAGCGCTGAACTTTGTTATGTCTACAAATTCGCAATTTTGATAAGGATTTAATTTTTTTTTTATATATAAAAAAGAAATATTAGATAAACTTGACTTGAGTTAACTTCTTCTCTTCACGCCAAATATGAGTTAATTAAGCGACAAGCTTGTCTTAGAAGTGGGTACGACAATAGTGCAAAGGTGGGGATCGAACCATTTAAGTCCGCACTCTTAACATTTGAGCTTTTTTTGACGACCTCCCTGGCGCAGTGGTGAGCGCTATGGTCTTATAACTGGGAGGTCTCAGGTTCGATTCCCGGCGGGGTCAATGTGGGAATTTATAATTTCTGAATTGTCTCTGGTCTGGTCTGGTGGGAGGCTTTCGTTGGCCGTGGCTAGTTACCACCCTACCGTCAAAGACCGCCGCGTTCCGGCACGATGACGCGTAGAAACCGATTAGGGGTATGAGTTGAATTTTCACTGCCGTACCCCTTCCAAGTTAGTCCGCTACTGGTCTGGTACTGGTCACTTACCATCAGGTGAGATCGCAGTCAAGGACTATCTTGTCATCGAAAAAAAAAGCTATTGAGGCTTTTTTACGATAAACTAGTTGGTAGGTAGAAACAGGGATGAGCTCGAATGAAAGATGAAAGAACGGAAAAGCGTATCCGCATATGCGGGCCGGATGCAAATAGCGTGTGCATGTTTATGCTAAGCATATGACGGGCGAGTTGGAACGGTTCCAGCCAGTAACGGTAACGGCACATACGTTACTCACGCGATAAAGCTGTATCAGTGCATTTGTTATTGTGATTTATGCGCGCAATTTAGATACACGCGCGACGTGCACTGAGCGCCTTGACCCACAACAGGAACACACTGTGTAATCTATTTTTTCACCTCTTCTTCTTCTTCTTTTTTATCAACCGATAGACGTCCACTGCTGGACAAAGGTCTCTTGCATGGACTTCCACAGGCCTCGGTCTTGCGCCGCCTGAATCCAGCGGCTCCCTGCGACTCGCTTGATGTATATATATTTTTTCCCCTCACTAGCCCAAAAAGGGCGCCTTTGCTGTCTTAAACCAGTGAGCAAAAGTCGTTTTTGCTCACCCAGTGAGATAAATCGTTGTCTCAAGAAAAGTTCGGAAATCTTGTATACCTAGCTATAAGATTTTATACTCCAATATTTTATTTCATAAACATTTTTTTTTATTCTCTATTTTATTATTCAAATTATTGACTTTTAATTAAAATGTGTTTTCTTACATATTATTGTATTGTTTCGTTATTGTAAAAGTTGTATGTAACTCACGATAGCAAGGTTTTTGTTTTGTGCCTTTGAATCCTCATTTCAATCAGGATTCTAACTTAGAATCCTTCGCCCGCTCAGGGTTCAAACTAGGCACTCGCTACAAAATTGAAATTTGCTATCTTGTTGAACAAAATAACTATTCCGTAACTGTCAGGCCCGCTTGCAGAAACGCCGGGTTATCCTTTTAACCCAGATTTAGCTGCTGCTTTGACAGATTTCGTATAAAGCGTCTGGCAAAAATACAAATTTATTCCCGGGTTAAACCTAACCTCTCTGCAAGCGGGACTTAAACGGTAAACAAGTGGATTCTCGCAGCATGTAAAAACTATAACCGGACTATGGAAAGTTGGATATAACATCCGTAACTTTAATGTGTATGTCTATCTGTGTGTCTGTCTGTTCCTTCGTAGCAGCCTCCCCAATGGACCGATTTTGATGCAGTTTTTTCATTTTGAAAGTTAATGTAATCGAGGCGGATCTTAGCTATAATTTATGGAAATCTGCTCAGGCGTTTGAAGAGGCGTTGCGTGTAATAAATGAAAGTCCGGTTCACTCGAGCAGTTGTTTATTACTGACTTCATGTAGATGTCGGTACATCGCGGTCAATGCACTCCATTGCCGTAGGCACATATATATCACTCCTCTGCCCTAATTTTGAAACCTAATAAAAATAAAATATAGTCTAAGAATTTGAACCTTACAATTTTGGATTTCTATAACTAACTAAACTAACTCATTTTAGGCGTCTGGGGCGTAAAACCATTCGCGGTGCGTGTGTGGGCGACGTGGCCGTGGCCACCGCGGGCGACGCCACTGCCCCGTCGCCGGCGCGCGGCGCGGGTGCCGGGGCCGGCGGCGGCGCAGCGGGCGCGGGACTGTCCGCGCCGGGCACGTCCTCAGGCCTTCGCTCACACTCGCCCTCGCAGACATCATTCCCAACATTACACTCTAGATTTTTATCGCCGCCCTCCTCGTCCACCGACCCGATCTCGTTATCGACACTCAGGTCGCCCAGTGACGATCTGAGAGTCGGTGGGCGGATGGGAGGACTGCAGTTTGCAACCGTCTCGTCAGATTCCTGCAAAGAACCCCCTTTATATTTTACAAGTTGGTCTACATGTCTGATAATACAATTAGAATCATTTACAGTTTGTAGTTTGTACATTCTATTTCCTATTATTTCTGTAACAGTACATAATTCCCATTTTTCCTTCCTCACCCCGTAACATCTAGCCCAAACCACGTCTCCTTTGTTAAAAAATCTTTTTCCTTTGCAATTACAATTATTATTTTTAATTTTTTCGTTTGGTAACATTAAATCTAAGCGCGTTCGTAAGCCACGGCCGAACATCAACTTCGCTGGTGTTTCTCCAGTTGTGCAATGTACTGTATTTCTATAGTTAAACAGGTATCCTAATAATTTTTCATGTACAACATGCTGCGAGGAACACTCACTCAAAATACATTTCAGCATTTTTTTACAAGTGCGTACGGAATTTTCCGCTTGTCCGTTACTCGCTGGGTGATAAATAGGTGACGTCATATATTTGATACCATTGCTGGAACAAAACTCAATGAATTCTTTTGAATTTATCTTAACATCGTTATCTGATATTAGGGTGTACGGAATACCAAAAATTGAGAAGATATATTTCAATTTGGCAATGAGAGCCTGCGTGGCTGTCCCGTTTTGCATAAACAGACATTCCACCCATTTACTGTATGCGTCCACAATCACTAAATATACCCATTGGCCTACAGTCATATAGTCGATGTGTATGCGCTGCCATGGCCCCGAAGCGGCGGGCCACGGCGCCGGCGCGTCACGCGGCGGCGCGGACCTTAAACTGGCGCACAACTCGCAAGCGCCAATCCAGCGCTGTATGTCCGCGTCCAGATTGGGCCACCAGAACCTCTCCCTTGCATTATTTTTACTTTTACTTATTCCGAGGTGCGTACTGTGTAATTCTTTCAACATGCGCTCCCTCAACACCAAAGGAATTACGACCCTATGTCCACGTAGAAGAATTCCCTGTTCGAACTGAAGGTCCGTTTTGCATTGAAAAAAAGGTAGAATTGATTTACAATGTATTTTCTTTGGCCAACCTGCCGACATATATCTACGCACCGTTTGAATTGTTTTGTCGTCGGTAGTTGCACTAATGACGTCATCTAGTTTAATGGCGGGCCAAGCGCCATCGAGAAACTTTATCGACATATACGAATCATATTCCCTGTCACTTTCGCACGAAGTCTCGTTTAACGGGGCGCGAGAAAAATAATCCGCTACGACATTATTCTCACTAGATGTGTATTGTATTCTATAATTATACGCCGAAAGTATTATAGCATATCTCTGTAAACGCAGTGCCGTAGTTACCGAAATGCCATTCTTATTATTAAATATCGACACCAGAGGACGATGATCCGTTTTTAGTAAGAAAGGTTCACTAAGGCCGTACAAATACTGATGAAACTTTTTTACTCCAAAAATTATGGCTGTCGCTTCCTTCTGAATTTGGCTATAGTTTCTCTCGCTGGCTCCTAGCGACCGGGACGCGTAGGCTATCGGTCGCTCCCGCCCGTCGCGGTCGCGCTGCGCGAGCACCGCGCCGAGCCCCGCCGGGCCGGCGTCGACGCTCAGCACGAGCTGCGCGCCCGGCTCGAAGTGCGCCAGCACGCGCTCCGACGCCAGCTCGCTCCGCACGCGCCGCACGGCCTCCCGCTGCGGCTCGCCCCACCTCCACTCCGCGCCGGCGCGCAGCAGCTCGTGGAGTGGGCTCATCACGGCGGACGCGTTCGGAATGAAACTTCTATAATAGTTGACTATACCCGCACGAGCTGCGCGCCCGGCTCGAAGTGCGCCAGCACGCGCTCCGACGCCAGCTCGCTCCGCACGCGCCGCACGGCCTCCCGCTGCGGCTCGCCCCACCTCCACTCCGCGCCGGCGCGCAGCAGCTCGTGGAGTGGGCTCATCACGGCGGACGCGTTCGGAATGAAACTTCTATAATAGTTGACTATACCCGCACGAGCTGCGCGCCCGGCTCGAAGTGCGCCAGCACGCGCTCCGACGCCAGCTCGCTCCGCACGCGCCGCACGGCCTCCCGCTGCGGCTCGCCCCACCTCCACTCCGCGCCGGCGCGCAGCAGCTCGTGGAGTGGGCTCATCACGGCGGACGCGTTCGGAATGAAACTTCTATAATAGTTGACTATACCCGCACGAGCTGCGCGCCCGGCTCGAAGTGCGCCAGCACGCGCTCCGACGCCAGCTCGCTCCGCACGCGCCGCACGGCCTCCCGCTGCGGCTCGCCCCACCTCCACTCCGCGCCGGCGCGCAGCAGCTCGTGGAGTGGGCTCATCACGGCGGACGCGTTCGGAATGAAACTTCTATAATAGTTGACTATACCCAGGAATCGTTTAACCTCCGTGACGTTTTTCGGCCCCGGCGCATTTAATATAGCCTTCACTTTATCCGCGCTGGTCTGTAACCCGCTACTGTTTATAGTGAAACCGAGATAAGTTACACTTTTCTTAAAAAATTCGCATTTCTCTTTCCGTAAACGTAATCCTGCATCATTTAACCTACTTAACACCTCTTTAAGTCGTTCTAAATGAATTTTCTTATTTGGACCCGTTATACAGATATCGTCGAGCCAACAACTTACACCATCGATGCCCGATAGGAGGGTTTCCATGGACTTTTGAAAAATAGCTGGCGCATTAGCCAAGCCGTACACCAACCTTGTATATTGAAAAAGTCCCTTGGAAGTGTTGATTGTTGTAAGACCTCGTGATGAGTCACTGAGCACAATTTGATTGTACGCATTTTTTAGATCCAATTTGGAGTAGTGCTCGCCACCTCCTAACTTCGCGAACACCTCCTCTATCCGAGGCAACGGGTACTTATCGATTACTAGATCTTTATTTAAAGTAACTGAAAAATCGCCCGCTATTCTTACGCTCCCGTTTTCCTTTAAAACCGGCACGATGGGCGTCGCGTAATCAGAGCTACTGACTGGAACAAGGATACCTACACCTACTAGCCGTTCCAACTCTTTTTCGACCTTCTCTTTTAGCGCAAAAGGGACCGTACGTGCTTTAAAGAATTTAGGACTCGCATTCTCTTTCAAAACTAAATTAACCTTAAAATTTTTGAAGGTACCTAATTCATCCTTCCATAAGTCAGAGAATTGTTCCAACAAGGCTTGCACTTCCGTATCATTATTTATTGTATTTATTTGTACCGTTAAAGATAAATTAAAAGCGGACATGAAATCTCGCCCTAATAGAGGCGGCCCACCACCTTTAATAACAAAAAATTTTATTCTTTTGGTTTCGCCCTTATAACTTACATTAATTACAAAAAATCCTAAGGGTGTGATTTTATGTCCGTTATATAAACACATTTTCAGATCACATGGATTTAATTTAATATCTGAGAACTTTTCGTAATATAGTCTGTCAGATATTACTGATGCACCTGACCCAGAATCTAGCTCCATGGCAATTCTAACCCTATCTAATGTTACATATAAATTAAATACCTTATATTAAAGTTTTGGCATTCCCCACAACATTTTTCTGCCGATTCACTTTCCGTTTCCATATTATTAACACGTGAAACTGCACCTTTAACCCGTGGAACTGCACCTTTACAGACCCTCTGTAAATGGCCAATAGTACCGCATCTTTTGCACGTATAGTTCCTAAATCTGCAACCGTCAGGGTGTTTTAACCCACAAACCGCACAGCCAGCCCCGCCCGATGCAGGGGCCTGATCGGACCCGCCAGCACTGCCTCCTCTTCGCGAGCCTCCGCCAACGCCCTTTTTATAAGTTGCCTTATAGATTGGTTCTTGCTTGATGGCGACTTCCTCCTCGTTAGTAGATACACTCTTCGCTTCTAATGCGCTTTCTGCCTTTTGCGCCACGTCTAGCGCCTCTGCTAGTTGCATGTTGGCCGCATCCTTTTCGAAGAGCTTATCTCGCACAGAACCAGCACCCAACCCAAGCACGAAGCGGTCGGTGAGGTTCTGTTCCAAGGCCGTACCGAAGCCGCAGTAGGTCGCCAGGCCACGTAGCCGTGCCGCCCACTCTGGCAGCGTCTCGTCAGGTCGCTTCACCGCTCCGTAGAACTTTGCCCTCTCGGCATACGAACACTTCCGCGGCTTAAATGAACATCGAGTAATGCAACTAACTCCGTGAACGAATATTCTTCCAATTTATTAGGATACGCAAGATCTCGAAGAAGACGGTACGACTCTTCTGTTAGGTGTGTCAAAAGAACTGCACTCCGTTTTGCGTCGTCCACATCGTTAACGATAAAAAACTGGTTAAGTTGGCCCTTAAATACTGCCCACTCACTAGATTTATAATCGAAGCAATTTAATTTCCCAATATAAGACATTTTATATCATTTTTCTCAAACGCGCGGGTAAATATCCCATCCTCGTCGCCAATGTAATAAATGAAAGTCCGGTTCACTCGAGCAGTTGTTTATTACTGACTTCATGTAGATGTCGGTACATCGCGGTCAATGCACTCCATTGCCGTAGGCACATATATATCATCATCAGCTCATTTCCTACTTGATTTAAAGGTCTTACAAACTTTTACTGCTGCGCGATTGATTTGGTTGGTGTACTGTTACTTCATTTTCAAATTTTCAAGCATTTAACCTTAAGCTGATGCTGCAGCATCAAGTAGTCTGCGGGATACGCAACTCCTCAGCAATTTACAGCAGATGTTGAGTATTTGAGCTCATTAGAATGGTCTCAATGAGTATAGGTGTTAAATAGATGATGATTGAGGATCGAGGAAGAGGATCTGATGATGGAGCAGAAAACTGGGTAACCAGATGTCAGATATATCGTACATAGTCCAGCCATAGATTCACATGTTGGGGGTGTTTCAAATTTTTTAATTACACTTGTTGCATGGGTACAGAGGACTTGGGACCGGAAAAACAGAGGGGCTCACGGGATTTTAAAAAATCTAACTGCAAGAGAACAAAGTCGCCGGCTAAGCTGGTTTAAATTTACCCAGTAATTAAGCTAAATGGATGCTTCCCATTTATTTATACACGCATTTGGATTATGAATGGACTCTGCAATGGAGTTTTCAATTTAAAAAATTTATATTCTGAAAAACGTATGATAATAATGGCGTCAGAAATTATTCAAATCATGGAGCCGGGGGCAAAGAGATAATTATACAGATGATTCCGTTTATTTATTCAGCAGTGATGGAAATGAAAAATAAAGTTGTATTCTCGAAAAACCTCACTAGCGCGGTGGGTAAAATTTAATTAATATTTTTTTTTAATTAATGATAGTCATGAACATATTTTGATAGGCAATACGTATGTATTGCCTATGTATGGAATTTTATAAAAAAATGTTTCATTCGGTAAACAGATGGGTGAAGGTCGATGTTATGTTCGGATCTCGTACTATTAGCGGCAAGTTGTCAACGGCATCGGCAGAGGCAACGGCAGCTCGCAACATGACGTTACTCGACGGCAGTCCGCGACGCGACGCGACGTGACACGACATCTCTGTTTATACAGGGGTCAGTTGCACAATTTATTCCGAAGAGGAATAATTTTTCCGAGTTTATTCAGAGAGATATTAATGTATAGAGAACGAGATGGATATTTTTTACACTATCCAATATTACTTACGATGAAACGAGTAAAAATTTTTCAATTCCTTTCTTACTTCTTTTTACTGTACTTGTAATTAATTATAATTCCTAATACATACAAAGATTATTCTTTACTAGATGATGTTCACGACTTCGTCCGAGTGGATGAGGTTGTTTAATTCCCGCGGAAACTCCTTAATATTCCGGGATAACATGTACTCCATGTGTTAATCCTGGGCATGAGTTATGACTATTCCAAATTTTAGCCAAATCGGTTCTTTCGTTGTTGCGTGAAATAGTAACAAACATCAATCCATACATCCAACCTTCCTCACAAACTTTCGCATTTATAATATTAGTAGGAAGTAGGAAGTAGGATTGCTACAACTAGTAATTCAACATCAATTTTGCCAATGAAGCGCATTTTATGTCCTGGATTATTTGTAGTCGACTGTGACGCGGTAGGACGCGGCATGCGTTGTGAGCATGTCGCGAGCTGCCGTCGGCACCTCGACGGCAATTACCCCTGCTGTTGGCAACTTGTGGTTCGTATATATGAGCCCTAAGTGGGAGCTCCCAATTTGGATTCCCATCATCATCAGCAAAACATGAACAGCTCACTACTGAGCGCAGGTCTCTTCTCAGAGAAGGGTTAGGTATCCTACGCTGGTCCAATGAAAAATTGTTTAAAAAAAATTGGTTGTCTGTAAAGTCGGTTTACGGACGATAGTTTTACGTGATAACGTCATAAAGAAACATTGACGATGACTGACATGCTGACAGCACAAGTCAACGCTTGGGCCGATCGTGCCTCTCTATCGCTTGTTTCGCGCTCTCGCTTGCACGCTCAGGCTCAAGCGGAACGTGAGACTTTCGTGCGTGCAGCCAGTGTTCATCGATTTATAAGACGTTATCACGTCAAAAAATTAAGTAAATTACTTATTAATACGCGACGTCAAAAAGTCACCAATTGACAATTGACGACGCATAAATCGCTTTATGAACACAGTTGGACCCAAAGTTCATGCGGACATGAATAGAATAGAATAGAATAGAAATATTTTTTATTCAAATAAACTTTTACAAGTGCTTTTGAATAGTCAATGAATCTACCACTGGTTCGGAATGCCTTTCCTGCCGAGAAGAACCAGCAAGAAACTCGGCGGTTGCTCTTTTCAAAACAGATTTACAATACAGTAAATACTATGCTATATATGCAGTGTTTCCACAATGAGGAAAGTTCCAAAAATGCATACAGACTAACTTCTATCTTAAGATGGGCAGACATAAAGCAGCCCCATTCCCGCCGGTGGCACCCGTTCACGAGCGTTCATTCGGATATAACTACGTCAAAGTTAGTATAGTATATAGAGGCAGGCACTAGGCAGCCCTCAGTGACGTAACGTATAGCAAATAATGGATAACCACCTACGTGGGGAGCAGTTCGCGGCCCATTCGTTTTTCAATTAACGCCGCCGAATGGACGCCATGCTCCGATTGCCGTCAATACCGGGGCCTTTGATTCCCTCGTCCTGTCACCTTACACCAATAGGCTTCGATGCTGAATGAATGGGGGACTGATGCCCGTTCTCAACAACGTTCCCTAGCTTTTAGGGGCTACCTTAGTTAAGTTAGGTGACGCTTCTTCGCTTTAATCTATCCGAACCGAACCGGTGGTTGACTTTTGACGTGTCATAAGAGCCACAGGTTGGCTTAAGTGAAATAAGTTTTGTAAGTGTTTCTAAATCAGATTTTTTTTATTGCTTTGTCAATTTCGTTTTCACGAGCCTTTAGGGAACACCTAAAGGTGGAAATAACATTGGGTAAGGGATGGTTTAGAGAGTTCCTAGGTAAAGAGATTCCTACTTGGGGATGATTCAGGTATATTTTGGTGAAAGCAGGCGTGAGGCGTCAGTTCTCAGTTACGAGTACACAAGATACGATTCCGAGCGAGAAATCGTTTGCGATTATCCTATGGGATAACGTTTCGTACAATTCTCGTCTGCGATTAAACATGACATTACATTACATTATTATACACTAGCTGATGGCCGCGACTTCGTCCGCGTGGATTTAATTTTTTAAAATCTCTCGGGAACTTTTTGATTTTCCGGGATAAAAACCCTATGTCAGTCTCCAGGCCCTCAACTATACCCATGCAATCACGTTGATCCGTAGCTCTGTTGCAGCGTGATTGAAGGACAAACCAACAAGCACACTTTCACATTTATAATATTAGTACGAGTATGATTACCTATTAGTGAATTAGGTATTATAAACAAAAGATCTTTTTATTATGAGAAATAGAATACA